>JAODAL010017355.1:0-77981 GCA_025379985.1 Phyllomedusa bahiana
AAAAACAAGACATCAGATCAGTGAATTAAGGTGGTGCATGCTGGAAGAAGTAACAGTTAGGAATGAGAAGAAGTATGGATCCAAACTCGTACAAAGGAAGCCTTTTGGATTCATAAATTGGAATCACTAATACCGAAAGGTTTGATGAAGTTTTTAATCTTAGATGTTATTGTAATGGGAAATGTTTACTATAAATGGAATGGGAAGTATGGACACGGATTACATTTAAGGGATTAAACATAAACACGCATGCTTGAAAAAAGGAAAGCTTTGTCCCCAAAACGTCGCTACGGTGTGTAAAACAGTATATTGGAAATCTTAAGAAACACCACTCATGGATTTAGAAAGTCTTTCTAACTGTGGATATGGATGATGACGATTCCTCGTACTACCAGGTTTTTATACAAATTCTATGAAATTGCCACATAGTAAATGTTTGTAAATACAAATTACATTTTGTCTGCAAAATCAGTAAAGTAGAACTAACATTACAAGCCTTGGATACTATTTATTTTAAAGTTTGCAATAAGGGTTTAATAGAAAGGATACCCAGGGGGAAGGCTTGCTGGAGTACGGAGTCATAACAAATTAACGGCTAATAGTGGATTTAAAATCCATTGTATGCATCAAATCTTGATAGAAACATTCAAAAATAATACCCAAACCCTAATACGTACCTGAAAAGTATATACAATATAAGATGTTGTTCAGCATTGGTTCTAGTTGAAAAAACACCCCAGTCACATTGGGATTGCAAGAAAATATTAAAACTACTAGCCACCAGAGAATTTTGATGTCTTTCTTTTGCAATATTGTGCTACTATAGCTATGAAATAAATAAACGTTTAGCAGTGATTCCTATCAAAACCTGTTCAAACCTCTGAGATCAGCTGATTTGATCAGGGGACCTGAAGTGCAAGTACTCAAGTTATGAACAGATAAGTAGAGCTCTTCAGAATTCCCTGGTTAACAGATCGATAGGTAACAAACGTTGGTCAAAAACTATTTTTGGCCACTGTTATAGTTGTCTATGAGAAGCTGACTTGCAGTTTTTTAAAGACTTACATTTGTTCCATTTAAGCCTCTTTCTTACTGCCTTACTTCTGTGTCAGTCTGAACTATAGTTCTTGCATTTTTCATGTTGTGGGAAAATCAGGATAAACAAGGCTTTGGATCTCTCCTAGAAAATAATGTTTTTCATATTGTGCTGCACTGCATAACATTTTGGTAGGATAGTTAAAAAAAATACGTAGTAGGATGAATACTAGAATGGAAATGCTGCTACTATTGCTCTAATCTATGAGATATAAAATTAGGTTTTTCAGCTTCCTACAATGGTACACTACAATGGCCCTTTTTATTTGATGGGTGGGTTTCCCACAATGCATCACAGCTAGAGAAGGAAGTAACATAATGACTACAGGAAATTCTACAGTTACATTTGTGGTCTCCTATAGAATTAGAAAGCTTTTTAAAATTAAAGTATTGTAATGTCACCATTAGAAATGGCGAATTTCTCAAAAATTCGATTCGGTCACTTCGCCAAATTTTCCCGACAAAAAAAAAAATTCGGTCCGAATACTCGGCACGAATGCTTTAAAAAAAGCAGCTATTTCCGGGCGCAAAGGCCTGCGGTGTGTAGAACGTTGTGCCTGCTTAAATATGCAGAGGGATTGGTTTGGTCTTCATAAAATGTGGTTTTGAGGCACGCAGAGACTGCCCCCCCCCGCTCTTAAACGCTTCAAAAAAATTCCCGGGGCACTTAAAGGGGGCAAAACTGACCAAAAAACTAAACGGGAATGTAGCCTGTAAATCATGCCACAAAAAGGGGAAAAAAAAACAAGCTGAGAGTCAGGTGGCAACATTAGGACAGATGTGGAGGGACGGGGGCACCACACACTGAGGTCAGGCAGGCAAATGACTTTCGGGAGGAGGCAAAACCGGGAAAGCCACAGAGTGGCACAATAACTGAGAGCGGAGGTCAAGGGCGGCAGCATAGGGGTCAGGCGTGGCACAATGCTTCTGGAGGGGGCAAAACAGTTTTAGGCCAAGAGGGACACAATGAATATGTGGGGTACGACAGCAGCAGCATGAGATCAGCATGGACAATGACATTCTGGACGGCAAAACAGTATTGGGCCCCCAAAGTGGCCAATGATACGTGGGAGGTCACGACAGCAGCGCATAGATCGGGCATGCAAAATGATTTTTGGGGGCGGCAAAACAGTTTTAGGCCACGAGTGGCACAATCACACAGTGGGAGGTCAGGGCGGAGCATATGGAATCCAGTGGCACAATAAATTTTCGGAGGGCTAAACAGTTTTAGGCCACAGAGGGGCACAATCACACAGTGTGGGGGTCACGGCGGCAGCTATGAGATCAGGCAGTGGCACTTTTGACATTCGGGGGGCGGAAAAAACAGTTTGGGCCCACAAGTGGCACAACACCGTGGGGGGTCAGGGCGGCAGCAGTAGAAAAGGGCAGTGGCAAATGACATTCTGGAGGCGGCAAAACATTTTAGGCCCAGAGGGGCACAATCAACAGTTTTGGGGGTCACGACAGCAGCAGCTTTTGAGATCGGGGCAGTGGCACTTTGACATTCTGGAGGGGGCAAAACGGGAGGAAGCCCAGAAGGGCACAATGTGAATGGAGGTCAGGGGCGGCACAGCATGAGTCAGGCAGTGGCACAATGACACAGTGTGGGGGGGCAGGGGAGGATCCCCGCAGCAGCGGGGAAATCGGGGGCATGGCACAATGACATTCGGGGAGGGGCAAAACAGGAGAAGCCACAGGGGGGCCAATACGAGAGCGGAGGTCACGGCGGCAGCAGCTGAGGTCGGGCAGGGCACAATGACCGTGTGGAGGACAGGGCGCAGCCACGCAGCAGCATGGGGTCAGACATGGCCAATGACACAGTGGGATGTCACAGCAACAGCAACAGCAGCAGCGTGGGGCATAGTGTGGCACAATGACAAGTGTTGAGGGGGGGGGCAAACCAGCCCCTGGTAAAGAGGTGGTAGGCAGATGGGAAACTGGCAGCAGATTGGGGCATCGGGGCGGGGGGGCGGCATCGAATAGGGTGAGGCGGGAAAGTTTGAACCCAGACTGACGCTAAGGCTTTGGGTGTAAAACCTGGCCGATCCACCCCTGATTATTTTGACAAAGGTCAGTCGTTCCACTTTCCCTGGACAAGGGGGTTTTCCCCTTTGGGGTAACGTGGCCCCCGCCGCACTGAACACCCCTCTGATGCCACACTACTGGCCGGGCAGGACAGTTTCTCCACTGCAAACTCGGGAAAGTTCGGCCACACACCAGTTTGGCTGCCCCTAGTCCCCCGGTCTTCTAACGAGGTGGCAGAGTGCTGTCCAAGTAGGCCCAACCGTTGTTTAGGGGCGCTCCAGGTCCCCGCGCGCTGCTGCTTTTGGGTGGGACTGCCCTCCTCACAGGCGGGTGAAGGGAACTGTCTTTAGGACTCCAACTTAGGGGACTACTGATGGGGGGGTACTGCCCACCCCCCACCTTCCCCCAGCGCCGCGGCAGTAGTACGTTTGGGGCTGGAACCCCCCCCGGGCGACCGTCAAAGGGGGACGATGCCGCACATAGGCACGGCCAACTGATTAGGAGGGGTTTCCTTGTATTAGTTTGTCTTCCCTCTCAATGCTGGGAAAAAAAGGGTCCATTTTGGGCCGGGAGCAGGGCCAAAAGGGTGGAGAGCCAAAGTCATCCCTCTGCCGGATGGACTATTCGGCTGTCACAAAACCAGGGAAATAAGCTTGCGGGCCATCTGCAAAGTGACCCGAGGGGGCCCCGCCTCCTTTCCACTGTATATGCCCCGGTGCTTTGGGGGCATCTGCCCCCGCTTCCCATCTCCCTCCACCTCCTCCCGCGCTCCTGCTCCCCCTCTCTTTTCACCTGGGTAGAAAATCCATATTTCCCCAGACAATGTTTTGCTCCAATGCCCAATGTTTCTCCCCGGCCACCGGAGGTGACGCTGCTGTGTTGACGCAGGGCCCTGGTGCCAATGTTTGCTTCCGGCCCGCCCTCATTTTTGTTTCAGATTCTACATATACCCATATTCGGCTCCTCCCGGTGTCAGCAAAAAACTGCCACCGCCGAGTACGGGTTTACCGCCAACGCTCCCCCACTGAGTGATACTCCGCCCCCCCCCTCGCTGGGGCCCTGTGCCCCTACTTTTTTGACCGCGAAGCGGGTTTTTTACCCCTGCCCTTGGCCCCGACCTCAAACGCGCATCCTGCTGACTACGGCCCACGACCCACTTGCTGGCTGCCTGCGCCTGAGGCAAGCTGACACCCCTCTTCCCCTGCATGATGAAGCCCTTGCCTCACCCCCTCCCAAGTGCGGTCGGCTACATCATCATCTATTTGTGTTTCATCGTCACTGCTGTCCTCATCACCGGTCTTGGTATGCAGAGGCTGAACCCTCACAACATGACCTCCCATGCCACTCTCCACATCTATACTTTGCCACCTACTGCAAGAAGCAGGGGATATTGGCCCCATTTCTTCGCTGCCAAGTAGCTGCTGACTGCCCTCCTCAAATTGTTCATCCTCGCTATATAGTGGCGCTGAGCCCAGACCACATAGTAGATCTCTGGCTGAGGGAACCGGATGGGACAGAGACGGGCTGAGGACAGGTGAGGGCCGCTGACCCGCTCCCGGGCCATGCCAACTAAGGGTTGTGTCTGAGGTTCCCACCGACTCTTGGCTGGGGTTGTCAGATGTCATCTGGGAGGAAGAGGATGACCTAGTCAACCAATCAAGAACCCTTGGGTTGCTGAACAACACACGGCTCGCTAGATGACAGCGGCAGTTGTGGCCATCACCGAGTGACCCCATGCTGCGACGTCCCCTTGCTGTGCTGCGACTGGGCCTGTTCCAGTTATGTTTGTGCCACTGCCACTCGCAGGTGCAGAGCCTGCCACCTCTCTGTCTGACATACTGTTTGTTCTAAAATGTACAGACACTGTTTGATGATGATATCTGTATATGATAAATATACACCCTGTTTTTGACTCCAAATGAACCCAGTAACAAGCTTGGGTAACCCTTGGATATAAATTGCGCTCCACAAATGGCCAGGAAAAATTTACTTGTATGTGCCGTTTAAAAACACTGTGTGTTTTACTAAATGTAAAAGCACAAATAGGCTTAATTAACCTTCGGACATGAATTAGGCTACAGGAAAAATTTATATATTTTGGCGTTGAAAAAGACGGTTTATTTTTGTCAGCACACCAGCAAAACAACGCTTAATTAACCCCTGGATGTAAATTGCGCCAAAGAATTGAGCCACACAAAATAGTAGCTTTGTAGCGTGTTACAATTGCGTGTTTTCTACGCCACACAACAAGAGATACAGTTGTAATTAACCTTTGCTTGTGAATTAGGCTACAGGAAAAATTTATATATTTTGACGTTGAAAAAGACGGTTTCTTGGGGTCAGCACACCAGCAAAACAACGCTTAATTAACCCCTGGATGTAAATTGCGCCAAGAATTGAGCCCCACAAAATAGTAGCTTTGTAGCGTGTTACAATTGCGTGTTTTCTACGCCACACAACAAGAGATACAGTTGTAATTAACCTTTGCTTGTGAATTAGGCTACAGGAAAAATTTATATATTTTGGCGTTGAAAAGACGGTTTCTTGGGTCATCACCCCAGCAATACAACGCTTAATTAACCCCTGGATGTAAATTGCGCCAAAGAATTGAGCCGCACAAAATAGTAGCTTTGTAGCGTGTTACAATTGCGTGTTTTCTATTTGTAGCTAGCACAGGATAGGAGAAGCAGAATATTGATAATAATAACCACTTATTACATTTGATATGGAAATTGAGACCTGAACATAGAATATATCCAATAATTTATGATATGTCTATTGGTGGCAAAAGTATGTGAACCTTTGCATTTGGTGTCTAGTATGTAACAATAAGTTTATCTAGATGTTTTGTTAATTGTTGACTAATTGCACATAAGCTTGGAGGTATTTTAGCCCATTTCCCATACAAATCAGCTTCAACTCTGTTATTTGGTGGATTTTCTCCCACTGCTAGCTTCAGGTCCTTATACAGAAATGTGTCATGAAGATCAGGACTTTGACTTGGCCATTCCAAAACTTAATTTCTCTTTAACCATTGTCTGGTACATACCCCTCCATGCCAAGTATTTGGCTTGGGGACTTTAATTGCACTTGGGATAGGCATCTAGACTGTTTTGACCCCTCCTATATGGGCCCCTGGGACCCACACCCTTCTTCCCTGCACTCATTACTGGTAGACTTCGGAGTCACTGATGCCTGGCGTTCTAGAAACCCTACAACACATCAATATTCCTGTTTTACCACGCAATTCAACGCCTTATCGCGTATTGATCTTATGTTGATCCACCTATCTCTGCTTCCACTTGTTGTGTCAGTACAATATCTTGCTAGATCCATATAGGATCATGCTCCAGGTATGCTGTCTCTTAAATTGGATAACATGCCTCCCAGAACTAGGTGGCGCTTGAACCCGTTCTGGTTGCAAATTTTGCCTCCCACACCGTGCTTCCTCGACAAGTGGCGCGCTTTCTTCCTGGAAAATGCGGGGTCGGCATCAGTGGCGTTGACATGGGACGCCTTTAAGGCGTACGCAAGGGGCATCCTGACATCTGCTATTAGCGACCTTAAGAAGGACCTGGCGCACAGAGAGCTTCAGCTTGCTAGGGAGGTGACGGAGGCGGAACTGCGCTATACCAGAGACCCTTCTGGTGAGAATAGAGCCGAGTGGCTGTGTCGGACCAGACTGTACCAGACCTGCTTACATTCAAAGGCTCATAAAAAAGCTTTTTTTAGCCGGCAGTCCTACTTTGAGCATGGGGAAAAATGTGGCAAGCTTCTGGCGTGCATGGCGCGGGGTACCTCTGAACCTCCGGTGATTCCGGAGCTGATATCTCTCGATGGGTCCTGTACCTGTGACCCCCTAGCTATACTTGAGCAGTTTTGATCTTACTATCTAAACCTGTATTCCTCTAAAATCACTGTTTCGACTCCGGAGATTAGGGACTACCTGTCTGCACTACCCCTTCCTACCCTATCGGCTGAGGATAGAGCGTTCTTAGATAGTCCCATTACTGAACTAGAAATAATTGACTCTATTCATTCTTTCCAACCTTCAAAATCTCCGGGTAGTGATGGGCTCCCGATCGAATTCTACAGGGAATATGAAGGACTTTTTGTCCCTCAGCTATTGGATAGTATACCAGGCTGCTATGCGAGACTTAAAAAACTCCCCCCTCAATGTACAAGGCCATCATTGTAGTGCTCCCTAAACCTGGTAAGGACCCTACGTTTTGCGAATCATACCGCCCCGTATCTTTGCTCCAGTCTGAAAATCAAATTCCTGGCCAAATTATTTTGCTAGGAGGCTGAATAAAGTCATCCTATCAATTGTGACTGCGGACCAAACAGGATTTATCCCAGGAAGTCGACAGCGCTAAATTTGAGACGATTTTCACTAATTTACAAGCTACTCACGATCATGTGGCTCTAGAATAGTAGTCTCCCTTGACGCGGCCAAAGCCTTCCTCAATTGAATGGTCGTATCTCTTGTCACATTGGAGCAATTCGGTTTTGGCCCCGCCTTTATAAATTGGTTCAGTTGCTCTACATGGACCCCATTTCCAGGGTAGCGGTTAATGGGTGGGTCTCGGATCCATTTAAATTGCATCGTGGGACGAGGCAGGGATGCCCCATTTCCCCCCTGCTTTTTGCCCTACCAGTGGAGCCCCTGGCAGTCAAGATACGATCAGAAGCTCGTATTAGAGGCCTGTCTGCTTCTTCTATCTTTGAAAAAATTAGCCTATACGCTGATGATACTCTGTTATATCTATCTGACCCGCAGGATTCCCAGGGTTCCACCTTGGGGATCATTAGGGAGTTTGGGTCCTTCTCAGGTGTCTCGATCAATTGGGAGAAATCTAAAATTCTGCCAATTGACCCCTCCGTCCCTACGGCAGATGCTGTTGTATCCCGAGATAGGTAATGGAGGAGGCCCAAACTAACGGAGAGGCAAGTATCCAGATCGGTTCAGGAGTTCGAGATCCTAAATATTACCCCCCTCTGCAGGTTTTTGCAAAACAAAATCAACAATTGGAACAAATTAAGTCTTTCTACAGCGGCGCGTATTAGTCTGGTCAAGATGACACTCCTACCCAAAATACTTTATGTTCTCCAACAGGCCCCAGTGTACCTCCCTTGCAGCCTGATCCGTTGCCTCCGGGGTTTAGTGCTCTCATTTATATGGCAGGGACGCAGACATCGAGTGGCGGCAGACTGTCTAACGGCCCCTTGGGATGAAGGGGGGGCAGCTCCTCTGGACATTAACTTATACTATTTGGCAGGTCGATTGTTACATCTGACCAGATGTGGGTCTGAGGAGCAGCTTAGGGTACAAACCCTGATTGTGTCCCCATTTAGCCAGGGGTACCTACATCCCCTGCAGCTCCATTTCTGTGGTACGGTTTATGCAAAGGGTAGGCTACGCGACTTCCCTATCTTGAGACAGGCCCTTTTGGTGTGGCAGAAGGTGTGCTCTCTATACTACTCTGAGGGTATCGATTTATTTTCTCCAATATGGCATTGTAAACTATTTCCAGAGCTGCTCAACATGTCCTGTGAGGTCAATTGGGGTGCCTGGGGGGTGTGGTATATCTCCCACATTTGCTCTACTTCAGGGATCAGACCATTCCCAGAATTGCAGGCGGAATTTGGCCTTCCCTCATCTCAATTGTTTACTTATCTTAGGGTGAAACATGCAGTTAATGACCTCAAAAAATTACCTATAGGGTTATTATGCTATTATATGTAACCCATGCTGGCTGCAAAATTCACAGTCCAAAACTAGGGTAAAAGAAAATAGCAAATAGCAATACAACAAGGGAAACACACCTCAAAAGGATATAAATACTATACACCAATATAATAACCAAGAGTATATGAGACAACCATATAATTCATTGACTCATGGTTCAGAAGACCCAAATTGGTATATCCTGATACTCTGGGGATAAGCTCCAATACGGACAACACCTTCATAACATATGGACCGGATATTCAGATAACGTACTACGTCCCATGTAACAAAAAGTCCCTATCCAAGTAGAGCAGCCCGTCCTGAAAAGGACGACCCCACTTATCGGTGGCTCACCCTAAGCAAAAAGATACGCATCCGCAGTCCCATGTAGATACAGACCGGGCAGTTGCCAAAATCCCGACGCGTTTCCCCAGCCAACGCATCATCAGGGGATGATAGACAAAAGATAAATTGGTCAATAATCCCAGCATGGCATGATGAGGCCATAGTATCAGTCAGCAAGTATGCTCCTTATATACATAATTAGCTACTCCCAAAACGAATGCTTATAACCAATCAATCCAGCTACTGATGTAAAGCTTACCTGTAATAGGACACTCACCGAAGAACCAAATTCCTGCGCAAGCGCAATAGAAGTGTATAAACGCCGAGCGCCACATGCCCTGAACTTCCGGGTCACAGAGAAGAGCGCCTCAAAGGTTCGTAAGTGATAAAACGAAACCCCGTACATGCGCAGTAATAATTCTGTGACGCCGGGCGACACGTGTGATGTGCGCTCAAGCGGACAATGTTAAGTATAGATGACCCAATCGAACACGCGCAAAAAAGATAATGAAAGAAACACTAAGCGCGTGCGTCCCACGGGCCAGAGGATAATATATGCCCCGCATGCAGAAGCCATAATACATAGCGGCAACGCGGCTTAATTGAGCCATATATATATATATATATATCCAATACCCTGGTTACACCTCAATAGCCATTATACTTCATAATAGGTTCACAGTATATATCTAAATGTCTACATCTTCAAACAGTTAGAATTGCTACATACTCTAAATCCCCACCAATAATATGTGGTAGAGAAGAGAAATATTGCAATAAAATATATATTAATATTAAGTAACCTATCTTAAGCAAACGAATGATCAATAATGAGAGGTATAAGGATATAAGCAAACTATGACAAACGATAATTTAAAGAGTATACCAAAACGCAGTATGATTCTCCAGACTGGTTTCCATAATATGGGATACAAGCAAAAGGACCAAGACATTATTGCTTGTTTTATCTTTTCTTTACAAAATTCTACACACAATGGAAAGGAAGAAGTTAATAATTCATAGGAAACAACCAAAATGCAGGTTTTCATTCAGACCGTGAGGGGCAACTGTATGTAATCGAAAAATCCATTCCGTTTCTTTTCTTAACAATTTGGTATCGCAGTCACCACCTCTAGGTGATTTCCTCACGACCTCGATAACAGAAAATCTTAAAGTCGTAGGATCATTGTTATGCTGTTCGCATACATGTCGTGCAATCGGGGTATCTCTCCTGTGTCTAATATCCCCTAGGTGTTCACCTACCCTCCTTCTTAACTGCCTTTTGGTCTTTTCTACGTAGCCTAGGGGGCAACTACAATTGCACAGATAAATGACACCTTCACTTTTACAGTTAGAAAAATCTCTCTTGAAATACACACGATCTGATTTGAAATCATTAAAGGTTTTGGACTGATCTATATACGGACAGGCCACACAGTTATCCCCACATCTGAAAGTCCCCAGTGGTTGACGATCTAACCAGGTATTCTGTCTTTTCTGTGGGCTATATAAACTGTGTACCAGCCTGTCCCGCAGGAACCGACCCTTCCTGAATGTGATTTGTGGGGCATCAGGCACTACATCAGCTAAATCGGGATCAGACTTGAGAATTTCCCAGTACTTATTAATACATTCTCTTGCTACTTCGTGGCCTTGATCATAATTCGCCACCATCTGCATAGTTTTATCTGTTAATGAGCCTGTAGTCTTGGCCCTGCTATTGAGTAGTCCAGTTCTATCAGATTCGAGTGCATTAACACGGGCCTCCTCTATAATTCTCTCAGGGTAACCCCGATCCATAAAACGATTTTTTAGATCTTTAGCTTGGAATAAAAAATCCCCTTTTCTAGAACAGTTTCTCCGAATCCTGAGAAATTGTCCTTTTGGTATACCCCTCTTGAGAGATGTGGGATGATAGCTTTCCCACCGGAGGAGGGTATTAGTCGCCGTTGGTTTGCGAAAGGTTTTAGTGTGCAAATTACCTGATTTATCTTTGATGATATATAGATCCAGAAAAGGGAGACAGCTATCGTCAATAGTTGAAGTAAATTTCATTCCAATATCATTGATGTTTAGCATTTCAACAAAAGTGTTGAAAGCCTCAGTAGTCCCATTCCACAATATAAGGATGTCATCAATATATCTACCCCAAAACAAGATGTTCTCTGTATGGGGTAGATTACTTTCCAAAAACACCATGGCGTTGGCTGGGGAAACGCGTCGGGATTTTGGCAACTGCCCGGTCTGTATCTACATGGGACTGCGGATGCGTATCTTTTTGCTTAGGGTGAGCCACCGATAAGTGGGGTCGTCCTTTTCAGGACGGGCTGCTCTACTTGGATAGGGACTTTTGTGACATGGGACGTAGGACGTTATCTGAAGATCCGGTCCATATGTTCTGAAGGTGTTGTCCGTATTGGAGCTTCTCCCCAGAGTATCAGGATATACCAATTTGGGTCTTCTGAACCGTGAGTCAATGAATTATATGGTTGTCTCATATACTCTTGGTTATTATATTGGTGTATAGTATTTATATCCTTTTGAGGTGTGTTCCCCTTGTTGTATTGCTATTTGCTATTTTCTTTTACCCTAGTTTTGGGCTGTGAATTTTGCAGCCAGCATGGGGTTACATATAATAGCATAATAACCCTATGGGTAATTTTTTGAGGTCATTAATTAGGATAAACTTTTAGGTTGGGGTTTTAATGTATATCTAATAAAGGTTATTATTTTAAGGGAATTATTTAGAATTTTTCTGTGAGACGGTCTTTTGTATATTCCCTTTATCTGTGATTTCTGTGCGTTGTTCTGAAACATGCAGTTACATCCCAATTGGGTCATACTGAGGTAGTGTTTAACAAATTTCCCTTCCCTCGGTTGCTTCTCTCCCCCCGACCGCCCATGTGATTTCTCATTTCTATGCTCTTCTTTCCTCGCAGAGTAGAGAGGGCCGTTTGGTGGGCCTCCGAGGAAGGTGGGTGACGGACCTGGGCCCGATGACGGATGAGCAATGGGAGACATGTGTATCCTCACCTAGATTGCCTTCTTCTAATCTTAATGATAGAATGACGCAACTATTCATTTTGTATAGATCTTATTATACCACATCTAGACTAAGTAGGTTCCGACCCGGGTATGCGGATGAATGCCCCAAGTGCCGTTTAACCTTGGGTACCTTTCTGTACCTGTTATGGTCGTGCCCAAAGGTGCTGGGTTTTTGGTACCAGGTCATTCATTTTCTAAATGACAGGATGGGGTGCCCATTCCTCCTTACCCCGTTAGTATGTCTGTTTGGACCCGAGCCAGACAGCTTGGGTTCTCGTTCAGTGTATATCTTTGCGACAGAAGTCCTTTACTATGCAAGGAAGGCTATTGCGCGGACGTGGTTGGCCACTAGATCTCCTTTGGTGGCTGAATGGATGGGATTGATAAACGGCATGCTCCCGCATCAGAAGTGGTTGTTTAAGCGTAGAAACAAAACAGGTAAATTTGATAAGATTTGGGGACAGTGGCTGAGTTCCTCTGGCACGGTTGGTCCCTTGAGGGCACTGGAATACAGAGCTAAGAGTCCTTAGGGTGTGGTAGTCCTGGGCGTTGCCCTATACGTTTTTCCTTTCATTTTTGTGTAACTTGTACAAGGTTATTATATATACAGTACATACTTTTTAGTATTCCTCGCCATTCTGTTGGGCTGATTCTGGCTCATTTGAACAACTGAGACAATAGAAATATGTTGTGTATGCACTTTATCCTTTTGTTATTGGTTCCCTGCCTGTTGCAGGGTTATGAGGTTCATTCTGTACTAATACTTAGGTACGGTCTTTTATAATTTCATGGTTACTGCCAATAGTCATGTAGCAACATATGCACTGCATGATAATTGTTTTGAATACGGCTGTAAAACACTTTGTCTGTTAAAATGTACCTATTGCTGATCCTCCAAATAAAGTTTTATTTGTTGATCAAAAAAAAAAACATTGTCTGGTAGAATGACATATGTTCTTAGGGTCATTTTTTTGCTCCATGACCCATGTTCTCCTCAGATTCAGCTCCCAGACAGATGTCCTGACTTTTACCTTAAAGGAGTTGTCACACTACAAAGATCATAATTTAAAATGAGGGGAACCAAAATGTAAGCATGTCCGTACTTGTTTACTATTAGCAAAGTGCTATGATTTATGAGAATGGGCTGATTTATATGTTCTTAGCAACGGAGTTGAAGCCTAGGCTGGTTTACACCCAGCTACTGTGTTACTGGCTGTCGGGCAAGCGGCATGTTCCGCCCAGGTCGCGGACGGGAGCGCACAAAGTACGTGGACGCAGTGATCAGGATGGAGAGGAGAGAGAGACCCACGTAAAGCACTTTTGTGACACAAAATGTGAGACATGTGTGCAGTCCCAGGTAAACACAAACAGATTAAGCGTGAAGTGTGGGTCTGCAGATCGGGAGAGGTCAGAGGTGTAATACTCTTCAGGATATATCACTATGTGAGCGAGAGACAGAGAAAAAAAATCACTCATCTTTTCCAGAGTCCTGAAGGTCAAATGCCCGTTCTAGTTACAAAGCATGGAGAGAGTGCAAGAAATTTTGATATACACTATCGAGTTACACTTAGCTTTTCACTTCCAATGATTCCCTTGGCTATGTCTACACAGCAAATACTGAAATGCCATCATATTTTGGACGTCATTTTGTCTTTTGCTGTGTGCACATAGCCTTAGCCTGAGACAGATGAGAACCTCTCCCTTCCCCCAGCTCACACAGAATGAATCATCACCTGCACAATGTGGGGCATCTGCAGAGAGTAAAGATACTCCCTGCTGGGAGGAGAAACACGCCCCTCCATTTCACAAGCTCTGCTTGGCAACCAGCACAAAAGGCTGCCAAATGCTGGAACAAGACAACCCCTTTAAGAATCTATTGTAAACACACAATGCTAATTTAAAGGGGTGTTCCGGTTCCTAACAATGCTCAATTGTCCATCTATGTATTTTTATTTTTTTTACATAGAGCCAGAAGTAGACCTAGTATGAAGTATAAAAAAGCATATAATTTCTTTATATATTGTATTCCTTTTGAATTACTTGTGGCTTTGGCTCCAAAAACTAAACAAAAAAAAATTCAAGATTGTGTGTGCCCCTTTATTTTACGCCTCTTGTCTAGTTTTATCCAATGCATTTTTTCCCTTTAAGTTGAAGACTATATACTATTGTGCTGCACAGATCTATCTCTTTTTATTTTAAAGTTTACAGATTCACAAAGGAAGACAGAAAGTGGATTTAGTCTTGAAGCTCATATTCACGTGCAGCCTAGCAGGCTCTGCGTGTGCATTTCCTGTGTGTCCCGGCTGCAGATCCCTCTGCCTCTGGCTGATAAGATTATGCATTGTAAGGCTATTTTTGGTTGTGTTAGTGATTCTGTGCTGTGCTGTATCCTTGTCAGATCATTGCAAAGGATAAGGAGCCTTCCTTATAAGAAACTATTAACTCTTACATTACAGAGGGGCGTGTGATACCATCATAATAGGTTTCGGGGAAAAAACCAAACATTATTTTTTTTTTTAAATTGTATATTTTTTCTTTTATTGAAACTCAAATCAACATAGAATCATTGTACAAGTAAGTGCACATAAACAAGTCAACCCGGCTAGAAATTATGTGAAGGCTTAAGGTAACGCAACTTATTACCATCGTGCAATAACAAAGTACATAGCGTATACAATCCTGATACACTTATGAACCTTACATGACTTGAACTAAATCTAACAGACAAGACAGGAATACAGAGGGAGGGGGGGAGACATGAGATAGCCTACAAGGGGGGTCCTCAGGAACCACCTCTACCTCCGGAATAGAATCATATATCCTTAGTAGAAACATAAACATCCCAAAGTGACCAAATTTGGGCGAACAAGTCGAGTTTGTTATATACCGAAGCTGTAAGGTACTCCATGTGCCTAATATCTCTAAGTCGACTGTATACCTCAGAGAGGGCCGGCGCCCTTCTGCTTTTCCAGTGAGCCGAAACTAGGCAGCGAGCTGCCGTGAGAACATGTAGCATTAGCTTAAGCAGACATTTCGGGAGCCTGATTGGAAATAAATTGAAAAGAAAACATATTGGGTCCAGCGGCAGAAGAATACCTAGCAAGTCATTAATAAACCTCCTAACCGCTATCCAAAAAGTTTGAATCAAATTACATTCCCAAAAGATGTGGTAGATACTGCCACCCTGCTTGCCACATCTCCAACATCTATCCGGGACTGTTGGGTTTAATTTGTGCAACAAGGAGGGAGTATGGTACCAGCACATTAAGATTTTATATATGTTTTCTTTGTAGGTTGTACACTGAGAGGTTTGTGAAGCCCGTTTCCAGATAAGGTCCCATTCCTCCGCTGAGATATCTCTACCTAGCATTGCTTCCCATTTTGACATATATGTATGTTTTGGTGCTTCATCTGGAAAGGGGTTCAACAGAATAGCATATATTCCTGATATTAACCCCCTAGTGGATGAGTTGAACCTGCATAATTTCTCGAAGAGGGTGGGGGCCGAAACCGTCCTTGAGTGTAAGATACAAGACATGTAGTGGGCTACTTGCATGTAAGTAAAATAGCAACTGGTAGGCAGGTCGTGTTCTGACTGAAGCACTTGAAAGGGTTTAAGGCGCCTAGTTCTATGATCTACGATATCAGCAAAGCGGAAAAGACCCTTATTAAGCCACCACCTCATGGCTTGACCCCCCAATCCTTCTAGGAATGACTGATTAAACAAAAAGCTGGTCATGGCCGATGAGGAAGAACATAATCCAAATTTACTTGCGCATCGGAGCCATATCTCTCTCGTGAGGGCCATTGGGCCTAGCAATGCCCTATTTACTGGAACATGAGAGGTTGCCCACAAGAGAGAGTTAGGGTGTATAGGCGCTAGCCATAACTTCTCAATTTCTAACCATACCGAATAGGCATAAAGAGAAGACCAGGCCGGGATTCGACGTAGGTGGGATGCCCAGTAATACCTAGGTAGGTCCGGGACCGCAAGACCACCGTTTCGTTTCCCAGTTGTTAACACACTCTGTTTGATTCTATGTCTCTTATTAGCCCATATAAACCTGAGCATCGCCGATTGGAGAAGTTTCAGGTCCCTCATTGGCACCCGCACGGGTAACGTTTCGAAGAGATATAATAATTTGGGCAGTAGAGACATTTTAAACGCTGAGATGCGCCCAAATAGCGATAGTGGTAGTCCCATCCACTTAACCATGGTCTGCTTGATTTCTTGGAATACTACAGGGAAGTTATGTTTATATAAGGACGCGTAGGACGGTGTTAAATGTACTCCCAAATATTTGATAAATGAGGTTTTCCAGTTATAGGGAAAGTTAGCCTTCAGAGAGTCTACCGCCTGCTGAGGCATATTTATTGGCAATGCTTCTGTTTTTGCAGTGTTGATTTTATAGCCGGAGATGACGCAAAACTCACTAAGCAATCTATGTAAGCTAGGAAGAGACATGTGTGGCGATGTTAAGGTCAGTAAGATATCATCCGCGAAGAGAGACAACTTAAATTCCCTCTCTCGCAGAGAGACCCCATGAATGTTCGGGTTAAGGCGGACAGCGGAGGCAAGAGGTTCCACACACAAGGCAAAAATCAAGGGCGAAAGAGGACACCCCTGTCTAGTACCATTTAGAATGGAGATCACTGGGGACATGTTGTGTGGCAAGCGAATGGTCGCCGTGGGTGTAGAATATAAGGCTCTAAGCGCCTGAAGATAAGGGCCGCCAATTCCAAAGGTTTGTAACACTGCGAACATGTAGGTCCAACCGATGCGGTCAAAAGCCTTCTCGGCATCAAGGCTCAATACTAAAGCTGATTGATTGGATTTATTAACCACATCGATCAGATCCAACGTCCTCCGTGTATTGTCTCCCCCCTGGCGATTCAGAATGAAGCCCACCTGGTCCTTATGAATGAGCGCGGGTAAGAGTAATGAAAGTCTATTAGCTAGTAATTTAGTGAAGAGTTTTGAGTCCGCATTGAGCAGGGCTATGGGTCTGTAGCTGGAGACATCCATAGGATCCTTGTTTGGCTTAGGTAAAAGGGTGATATAGGAATGCAAAAAGGTAGAGGACAGCTCCCCCCCTCCCATCACATAGTTATAAAGATTTAACATATATGGTGATAATTCTGGGCTAAAGACCTGATAGTAAAGATATGTGAGACCATCTGGTCCTGGGGCCTTGCCATTGGGCATGGACTTCAAAGCTAATTCCAACTCCTCCATTGATATAGGAGCGTTAAGTGAGTCCCTAGCTTCAGTAGAAAGGCTTGGCAGACCGCATGATTTTAAGAATTGACCTATGACCTGAGATCTAGTGCCGGATCCTTCGGAAGAGAGTCCGGGAGCGAGTATAACTTAGAGAAATATTTGAAAAATAACTCGGTTATCACCTGTGGGTCATATGTCACCTGACCCTTCTGATCCCGCAATGCATATGGTGTTCTACTGGACGTGTCCTCCCTCAACTGTCTAGCCAGGAGCGTGTGGGCTTTATTCCCCCATTCGTAGTATCTCCTCCGTGAGTACACTAGCAGTTTCTCCACTTTGCCTATAGCTAAGGTTTTCAGTTGTGCTCTAAGGTTTACTATTTTCCGCAGCACAGATTTGGACGGATGATTGGCCAATGCAGATTCTAGGGATGCCAGTTCACGCCGCAGATTCTCGCTCTGTAGCTTAGCGTCCCTTTTAATCTTTGAGCCCATGGAAATGCAAAAGCCCCTTATGACGGATTTGTGAGCTTCCCAAAGGGTGAGAGGGGAAGAGACTGACCCCTTGTTAATGGAAAAATATTCTCCAATATGGGACCTGATTTCCTCCCTGTATTGAGGGTTTTTAATTAAACTCTCGTTTAAACGCCAATGACAGTTTCGTATTGGGGCGTTGTCTGCCTTAAGTGATAGAAATATGGGGGCATGATCTGACCAGGTGATCTGCCCCACCTCTGCCTCCGCCATCCGCCGCAAAGCCGGCACATTGCCAAAGAAACAATCGATGCGGGAGTGTGTACCATGTGGAGCAGAAAAAAAAGTATATGATCGCTCCGTGGGGTGAGCTATCCTCCACAAGTCAAACAAAGAGTGCCTCCTGACCAGCTGCCTAAATTCTCTAGAAAGGCGAGCAGTCTGGTCCGCTTTTCGGCGTCTAGTTACACATAATCTGTCCAACACCTCAGAGAACGCCACATTAAAGTCTCCTCCCACCAGCAATAACGTAGAGGGGAATCTATTTAATTTAGAGAGGACTCGTTTTAAGAATTTAATTTGGGATTGGTTGGGCGCATAGACATTACATAATGTTAAAGTAACACCTTTGTAATCTCCCTTGAGAATAATAAAACGTCCCTGATCATCTATCTGAGTATCTGTGACCTGAAAAGGGCATGACCTAGAAAGTAGAATTGCCACGCCTGCCTTTTTCTTAGCTTGGGAGGATACATAGGAGGTGGGGTAATGATTCTTAGCAAAGGCAAAATTGCCCTCTTTGGTAAAGTGTGTTTCCTGAAGAAACACTATTTCTGCCTGAGCGGCACGCATTTCAGACAGAAGTAACCGCCTTTTAACATTAGAGTTAATACCCTTTACATTCAAAGACATCAACTTAGCCATTATAACAGATAATTGACCATACAAACCTGCCAATTGAGTACCTGAGGTCCCGGAGTCGTTGTTTGGCGTTACCTAGACAAGACACAGAAAAGGGTGGGGAGGACAAGACAATAGACACTAATGCAAGTGAAGAAAACATAATAATAGTGAATACACTAATAAGTACCGGCATCCCCTAGCTAGAAGGAAACCGGTGCTAGGGGTACAATTAGGGCAGTTAAGTAGTCTAAACGAGGGGGAACTACTCAAGGAATAGTTTCCCCAGTGAAGTGCCCTGACCTGGTTAACACTGTACAACTAAGTGTTTTAACCGAGTAAAAGATCCCCAGTGGGGGAAATAGTGTCCAACGCTGCCCAAGCAATGTAGAGGTGGACAAATTCCTCTATCAGGGCCACCAATAGAAAAATGAGTCAGAGCGGAGAGAGCCACGACTATGCATGACCAACCTGCTGCCAGTAATAATGTAGTAGTGAAGGGGCAAAAATTAATGAAGAGAGAGAGAAGGAGAGGGAGGGAAATGGAGGAGAAAGAGGAGAAAAAAAAAGGGGAGTAAGGGGGAGGGGAAAGGAGGAAGTGGAGGGGGGGGGGAGGGAAAATTGGATAGAAAGTAAATCCAGAGGGGGATGAAAAAATAATCAGATGTATTTGGGGCTGCTACATGCCAATAAGGCAAGTGTACTTTTCAATGGCAAGTAAATGAAACCTGCAAAAGTCAAGTTTTCGGCGGGGATGCAGAGTCTCGTGGAGAGCCCACTCCAGTCAGCGGGGGAAGCCTCCGTCGGTGTCTCTGAACCTTTTGCCACATTGCCGGTGGAGCAGGCGGGGGCAATTCGAGATCCCAATCTTGCATCTCCGGCATTGGAATGTCCAGTGACGAGCAGAAATGCGGCAAGTCCTCATACACTTTTAGCACTGATGAACGACCATCTCTAGACGCCAGCAGCATGAAGGGGAAGCCCCATTTGTATTTAATCCCTTTTTTCTTCAACTCAGCAAGTAGAGGTTTTAGGAGTCTCCGCTTTTGTAGGGTGATCCAAGACAAATCTTGAAACAGTTGAACTTGAGCACCTTGGTATTCAAAAGGACCCTTGGTTCTAGCACATGACATGATCCGTTCTTTTAGCTCGTAGTCGTGTAGACAACAGATCACATCTCTTGGGAAATTTGTGGTATTCTTTGGCCGTAAGGCCCTGTGGGCCCTTTCAAATTTAATGCTATGAGAAGGAGGTTCTCCAAGTATTGTGTTGAAGATCTCAGTGAGGGTGCTTCTCAAGTTTTCAGAATCTTTAGCTTCAGGAAGGCCGCGAAGTCTGAGGTTATTGCGCCTCCCTCTATTTTCGAGGTCTTCTAGGTGCCTTGCCATATTACGCAGAACATAGGTTTGAGAAGTGGTATGTTTGCAGAGATCAGAAACAAACTCTCTGCTTTCGTCATGCGCTGTTTCTAGATTGTCGACTCTCGTTGCTATACTTTTGAGGTCTGCTTTCATTTCTGCAATTTCCGAACGAAATGTCTCTTTTAATTCCAACACTAATGCCTTAAAATCGTTTTTAGTCGTCAGATGATCGGTGTAAGATTTCCAATCCTGCATTGGTATAGATGAAGGCATGCCTCGCTCTTGTGGGTCGAGCAATGATTCAGAAGAAGAGCGCCAGCCACTATCTGATGGTTGTCGTGACTGAGACTGACTAGAGTGATCCGCCATTACGCCTGGCGATGCCGACTAATTATGGTGTTTATAACCAGAGGTGTTTCCGGACTTCTTGGAGACCCCTGGGGTTCGTTGTGACTTAGGAATTTTAGGTGGCATGAGGCTCGGGAAAGGCCCAGAGAGCTCAATAGATGTGTCAAGGCTCTGTGGGCTGCTGCTGCTGTGCTTAAGTGGACCAGATGAAGACTGCCGGGAGATTGCAGTTGGTGATTGGTCTATGTCTGGGTCAAGCAGGTTCACAGCAGGGGGAATAACCAAAGTTGCTACGGTCACTTGGCACTGAGGGATATCAAGAAGTGTAGCACTGGGCCCTGTAGTATGCGGTATAGAAGAATAAGGACTGTCCTCCAAGGCCAAATCTCCGCTTCCGCCCCCTGTGGTAGCTTTAGTATGTTTAGAGCGGCTCCAGAGTGATACTATACTGTGTTTTTCAAGTTTTAGTGCCCCTGGACACCTTTTAGGTTTGCGTGGCCCCGCTCCACTTGCTTTAGCCAGTTTACCTCTGAGAGATCTAAAGGCCCAAGATGGCCGCCGCCGCCACCTCCACGTGGATAGTAGAAGCAACGTGGGGTAAGGGAGCCTCAGCTCCAGAGCATACAGCAGCAGAGTCTATGACCGTTAGCCAGACCCCACCAATATAAGGCTTAAAAGTCTCTCCCCTTGCCAAGTGGCTACTCACAGGGCTGCTATCTAATGGCTGCGATCCTCCTCGTCACTCTGCGGCCGGTAATTCAGCCAGATAGGGGAATGTTGCGTCACTAAGACGCGCTGCAGGGGATAGTGCCAGCGATCAGGCTCCGGCAGTATGACACAGGCAGATCTTCCTTACGGCCGGGGCGCGAGTCACTCTTCCGTCGCAGGCTGTATCCTTGCTGCGTCTGACGGCCCTGCTCCTGCTTCTTCCTCACGGAGCGGCCTCTCCCGCCACAGCGCCCACGGGACTTCAGAGCACTCCGGGATCCACCGCAGCTCTGCACGGTCTCCTAAGACGCTGAAAACTCCTCCGCCGGTTCCCGACAGCGTCCGCCACCGGTACCTCCTGAAATCGGGTCAGTAGGTTCAGGTTTCTATCTATTTAGCCCCAGTTTATAGCAGGTGGTCTGCAGAGCTCTACTAAGCTGCGGCCATCTTGCGCAGCGCCCGGACACGCCCCCCCCCAAATATTATTTTAATAAATCACAGTATGTAAATAGGACTTATGTTCATGAGAACTGGTACATGAATTTGCTGAAATTAGCTTTATTGGGGTCTGTGGGTGTTTTGGCTTTAAAATTTACCAGCGGGTGTCATTTGAATACAAAGCTTTAATCAAATGTACTTATTCACTGCTATTTTGCAGTCAATGCATGGCCTTTTTTTCTAATAAGCTTACCTTTATTTTACATCAATGAAAATGTATCTTATGCATTAGTTGAAGAGATATGACCATGTATATAGCCCAAAAACAGAAAAATCAATTGTGGCGGTAATAATGCCGATAAGATCATCATCCATTGTCTGCTCATGTAATGAGTACCAAAGCTACACCGTCACCCACAGCCAACCTACACCAAATACACAAGTCGCTTATTTTTGCAGAAGCCAACATTTAGAATTTTTACATTACTCATTTAAAAAGTGGGCAAGGCTTGGTGGAATTGGGATGACCTTCTGCGCACAACAGATTTACTGTAAATTACACTATAAAGTGGTGTAAATTATAGCAGCCATCTCTGGCAGATCATTGTGGTACAGTTTACAATTTTGGTGCTCAGACAGCCAAAATATGAATCTAATTAAGCATGTGGAGCCACTTACTTCAGTACTTTTTACATTAAGACCAACATATGAAATTCTGGAATTTTCTATATATTCTATACACATAATACACAGTAAGCACAAAACCAGTCCTTGATTGCCAACAGATATAAAATGGAAACTTGCACAGAGATTATTTGTTGTCCAACAAATAACAATTATTCTTCAATGGGGTCAGCGTAGGTAAAAAACTAAAAAAAAGTAATACTTACCTACTGGCCCTGCCGCTTTTGCTTCTGAGCTCCCTGGTGTTCTGCTCCTATTGACTTCTAGGTTATTTTCCCGACATACAGGAGAGGCTCACGCTCCGAATGGATCACCTGAGGCTCTGGAGTGTCAGCAGTGAGAGATCTGTAGGTGAGTATAACTCTTTTATTATTTTACCCAGTCTGACTCCATTGAAGAATATTTTTTGCTTGCTGGACAACCCTTTTGCGTCCTCTGTTGGGACTAAGAAAAGTAAAAAAAAAAAAAAAGATAAAGAGAAAAAAAATCCAAACAAAAAGAAAGTAATTCCAAAGTAATTCCAATTCTATTCCATTTTCCCAGTTTCTTTTTTTATTTAAAAAAAAATCCATAATTGATATCCTTGCATCCACAATGCTGGAAACTATAAAAAGATTATGTTATTTATCCCAAACAGTGACTGACATAAAAAAATAAATAAATAAAAGAAAGTGAGCAAATTACTATTTTTGGTCATCTTCTCAAAAAAGCAATCGGAATTTTATATAAACTCCAAAATGTCTTCCTGCAAGAAATAGGCTCTCATACAGCTCAGTTGACAAAAAAAATGTTACAGGTTTTGAAATGTAGAAACATACAAAAGTTAAAATTGGCATTGCTGTAATCGTACCGACCCAGAGAATGAAGTGAAATGAATGCAAGAAATTTAAAATGCAAGAAAAAAAAACAATGGTAGAGTTACTGGTTTTTTTCCCTCGTTCCTTCAGGAAGACTTAATAAAAAATAGTTAATAAGTTATATGTACTTCAAGATGGTGCCATTAAAAATAAAACTTGTCCTTTAAAAACACGAGCTCTAATATATCTATGCAGATGGAAACAAAGGGACAGCTCCTGTAATGTAATGCTGAAAAATAAATGCATGATCATTCAGGCGTCAAATAGACTTGTCACTAAGGGGTTAATCTTTTTTCTGGATTTTTATCTTTGATGTTTCAAAATATACAATAAATTCTTACTCTTCCAGCAGCAGAATTTGACATACAATGGATTTAAAACTCTGCAACACAGGTAAATTTTTTGGGTAGTGGATGGATGACATTTACTGCTACTGTATTCTGATGAAAAATCCACAGCTAATCTGCTAAATTCATGAAAACTTGTGTTTTGCACATTCTCTTGCTTTCCAATTGGAATTCGAGCCATATATGTGTTTTTTATGGTGTAGATTTCAAACTAGCATTGCATTAATAAAACATAGATGACTTGTGACTTATTTTCCATGTGGAAAATGCTTCAGGAGACAGGACACAGATTAGCCCTATGGGGCTAGTCCATGTCCTAAAAATGCAGTAAAATCCATTGCAAAGGATAAGGAGCCTTCCTTATAAGAAACTATTAACTCTTACATTACAGAGGGGTGTGTGATACCATCATAATAGGTTTTGGGAAAAAAACAAAACACTATTTTAATAAATCCTGTTAACCAGATATTTTAATCCCAGTATGTAAATGGGGTTTATGTTCATGAGAGCTGTTACATGATTTAACTGAAATTAGCTTCATTGGGGTCTGTGGGTGTCTTGGCTTTAAAATGTATCAGCGGGTGTCACCTTTTTTTTTCTAATAAGCTTACCTTTATTTTAAATCAATGAAAATGTATATTATGGGTTAGTTGAAGAGATATGACCATGTATATAGCCCAAAAACAGAAAAATCAAGTGTGGCGGTAATAATGCCGATAAGATCATCATCCATTGTCTGCTCATGTACTGCTCACTCACAGCCAACCTACACCAAATACACAAGTTGCTTATTTTTGCACAAGCCAACATTTTGAATTTTTACAATACTCTTTCAAAAAGTGTCAATAGAAAATGAAATCCTTGATTTCTGCCATGTTTTACACAGCTTTTTCTGTTGGAATACCTTCAGCCACCAAAGAACTTCTAAATAATGCTTTCTCCTGTTGCACAAAGATGTCTCGGCTTTGCATTAAAAAACTAATTTGATGAAAAGAATGTATATATATTCTTTGTTGCCCTTCACACACTTTTATTTTTCTTGTGTTTTGTGCATTTTTTTTTTTTTTTTATATTTCTACCATTATTGCTTTTTTCCTGTGTTTTTAAGTGCTCTATTGGAAAAAATACGAGGAAATAATTTATACCAAGAACTTGCCGCTTTTTGAAAAAGAGGACTTTTTTTGGCTTAACACTTCAAAAACTGTAGACGTCTTCTTCATGCTTATGCCTGTTTAGGTTTTTTCTGTTGCATTTTTCCCATCTCAAAGCAAATGATCCATAGATAATGTGATTTAATAAT
This sequence comes from Phyllomedusa bahiana, assembly GCA_025379985.1. Classification (NCBI taxonomy): domain Eukaryota; kingdom Metazoa; phylum Chordata; class Amphibia; order Anura; family Hylidae; genus Phyllomedusa; species Phyllomedusa bahiana. The sequence goes on from JAODAL010017355.1 coordinate 24,879, forward strand.
TCCTCATAGATTTACATGACTTGTAATGTGAATAAAATTCCACAGCAAAACACACAGAAAACTAAATTTACATATGTATTTCTTTAAAGGGAATGTGCCATCAAAAAATTACTAATTGTTTAAGTCCCGTTTTTATGTTAAACACATTTTTTAGGAATTTTTGGTTGATTTTTTTTATTTTTCATATCACTTTCAATATTTTTTAATAATTCTTAAGTCCTGCAGTTTTCACTTTGGCCACTAGGCCTTGTTTGCACTGCTTTAACAGCAGTCAGAGAGATGCTTTCAGTAGCTTCATGCACATAGAAGACTTAAGACTGACTCAGTCCCATTCACTTCTATAGGAGAGTTTTCTAGTCATGCCCTGTGACCTGGGAAGAAATCAGTGTAACGGAGGTAAAAGGGTGAACTGTGACTATCTCCTCTTGTGATTGGTGGATCCTGTATTATTTATTCACACTAGTGTCTCCTTTCAGAATCTTTCTCTATAGAACAGGTCTATTAGACTATCAGACTATTATTAGGCTTAGTGGCCAAAGTGAAAACTGCAGGACTTAAGAATTATTAAAAAAATATTGAAAGTGATATGGAAAATGTTAAAAAAAAAAAAAATATAACCAAAAATTCTTAAATGTGTTTAACATAAAAATGTGAGTTAAACAATAAGTTATTTTTAATGACACATTCCCTTTAAGCAGAAAAAAACAAGGTAGCTCTATGGGGCAAACCTACCACAAATTGCCTGTAACATACCTATAAAATAGTGCCTTTAGGAAATGCATTTAGGAAAAGTTACCCAAAAAGGAGTGTTATAAAAAATAATGTTTGTTGTGTTTGGTTTAGATTTCCCTGCTGATTTCTAGCTAACATCTGGCAACTCCATTTTTTGTCCAAAAATACGCTGGTTAAAACTAATTTTTTCCCATTACAAACCATGTGATTTAAAGAGGAATCTTTGAATCACATGATGTACGATCACATGACTTGTTTTGAAGAAAACGCAAAAGATAAAAATGACACTAAAAGACACATAAGGCGATATGTATGAATGGGGCTATGCCAGTTTTCTGGCATGCTTTGCAGCCAAAAACCTGTCGTAGCCCTGTTCTATAGATGTATGAACAGTCATATGCCTAAACTTGCCGCAATCTGTGCCAGACACAAGACTTTTGAATGTGCCAAGTTTGTGGGGAGGTGTGTCGTGGCAGAATCATACCAATCCGCCAAAGTTTGGCGCGAAAATTACAAATGCGCCAAAGTTTGGCGCATCACTGTCCCACAAATCCATACCAATTTCAAAGTGATGTGACACATGGATAAAGTGCTGTAAGACACTTTCATACATACTGCATTTTCTACATTACTCTAAAGCGATTTAAAACTGGCGTCTCGGCGCTAGGTCTTATACATTTCGCCCATAGACTTGAACATATTATTTTGTAAAGAAAAAAATAGCATGCAGTTTTGATGCATTTTTCAAGTTAAAATCATGTCTCACAAAAGATTAAAAAAACACCATGTACCCAACTAAAACTGCTGTGAGTTTTAATTCCATGGATTTATAGAAGACATCCCGCAGTGATGTTTGCTACGTGAAAAAAGTGCAACAAAGAGTTTTTCTTAGAAATACTATGTTTGAATTCACCCTCAGAATTATCTAAGTACAATTATGCTAGAATGTTATCTATGTAGCAGCATTCTTCTATATAATCTCACTTTTAGAGATTGTGAAATTGTGTTTTACAGGCAAATTGTCAGGGATTAGAAAAAAATCAACTTCTGCATGTGTCATGAATTTATTTCTTGCCTTGGTGCTCATTGTCTACTAATTATTTTGTTTTACAAACGCAGCATATTCTAAATTGCTTACTTGTATTTATAACCTGTACAGTCCGCATTTCTGCTGAAGTTGCTACTCTGTAGTACTGAAAAAATTCTTTACCTTATTCACTATAAGGTTAGATTCCCACAGCATTTTATGAAGTATATTATGGTGCATAAAACACACGTTACATCTGTTTTATGGATCAAAATACATGACAAAAATGCACCTAAAGTGGCCTTTTGTTTTGTATGTGAAAATGTACCTGTCATGATCAGGCCCGACACACCCCCAGCTTCGAGTTCTGGTCGCCGGCCACGGCGTTTGCGACGAAAACCATAATTTTTAACGTAATACTTTGTATTCTTAGTTACCAGTGTGAACTGAGTCCTTCCTTCCCTGTGTGTTAATTGATTCCTGGCCAACGCCCGTGGCCAGGAATCCTCCAGCACCCTTTTAGTTAAACTGTGTTCCTCTTTGATTGACAGTTTTGTTTCCCTATCCAGTTTTGTGTTCTTTCCACCAATCACCTCAGTTCTGTGTTCGCCGTTACCCTATTTAAAGATTCCCTTACCTGTCACCTGTGCCTGTTATATTGGGTTCTTCCTGTAAATTTAGCTTGCTTTTCTCTTGTTGGATTTTCTGGTTACCTGACTTTGCTTGGCTTCTTACTATTCTTCTCCTCCTGATTTTGTACTGCATTGCCCGACAGTTACCGACTTGGCTCGTCTTACGTTTTTCTCTTTAGTCCTCCGATTTGGTACTGCGCTTCCCGCTTGTTGCCAACCTTGCTTGCCTCACGTTCCCTTATTGTGTTTTGTATTTGTTTGTCTGTGTCTTGTGTTTCCACATATTCAGTATAGTGTTTGGTCTTCTGGTTGGGGCCGACCTTTTAAAGAGTTGGGTACCCCCAAAAGGCAGGGACAGTGGTTGGGACCAGCATCAGAGCCTCACTCTGTGTGTGTCTTCTCGTGTGTCCCTGACCGGTCCCTTACAGCACCATTGGGCACAAGGCACATATCTTTAGACATCAATTGAAGCAATATACACTAAAGTACTTGTCATCTCTTATATATGTGTTATTTTACAATGGGGATAGCAAAAAAAAAAGTCAAATTACATGTGTATGTTGATTGACACATAATTTACACAGTTTTGATGCATTAAAAATGCCCCAAAACATACCAAAAATGCATGTAATCACATGTAAATTATAAAGTTATTCTCTTGACAAATATACATATTTTTCATTATGTTATTTACGCTGTGTCAATTTAGCCAATGCTGGAATAACACTTGTACAGTATATACAGCACACAACATTATACAACAAATGTGCCTTCAATCCACATGGAAAGTTTATTGTTATGGAAAGAAATTTAAAGGGCTTTAATGTATCTCTGTGTAGGGAGTTGGACCTGCCCCTACAAAGAGTGGCATTTTTTATGTATATATGGAGTATATTGTGTGTGTTGTGTATATAGATTAGGAAGGGATTAGAAGACTTGTGAGTCTGTGAAGGCAGAAGGAGAAAGCAGGTACACAGTTATAAGGAAGGGTCTGCAGTGTGCTGCAGTCAGAACCAGAGTGGGAGTGAGAAACAGAGTTGGAGAGTTAGGCTAGGGCCATACAGTATAGGATAAAAAACTCGTCAAAAACCAAAACCTAAAAACTGCTTTGAACGTCAGTTTATTGTCCGAAGCAGCTGTATTTCCAATGAGTTTTTTGGGTGGTTTTCAGTTTTTTGCCACGTTTTTTGGACTGTTTTTGGGCAGTTTTTAATGAATGCAAAATTCATATTCTTTGTTAAACACCTGTTCAGTTTTTCAGCAGGACCATCCAAAAACTGCGCCAAAACACGTCCGACGGTTTACATAGACTTCAATAGTAAATTTTCTGCCCTGCTCTGTCGTTTTATGAGACATGTTACAAAAAACGACCAGCAAATAAAAAGAGCAGAAAAAAACATTCTGTGGAGACTACAGAATGTTTTTACTATTAAAGTCTATGGCAGGGGTCTTCAAACTGCGGCCCTCCGGCTGTTGGGAAACTACAACTCCCATCATGCCCACTGTTATAGATTATATAAATTCATGATGGGAGTTGTAGATTCCCAACAGCTGGAGGGCCGCAGTTTGAAGACCCCTTATCTGTGGGATCTGTTTTCAGTCGTTTTTTCAGCAGTTTTAGAAACTGAAAAAAACGACTGAAAAGTTATGCCGTGGAGACATGGGGGACATGTATGAACGGGGCTGCGGCCGAAGTCTGGCGTCTTTTCAGCCCGGGATCTAGCACAGCCCCATTTGCTATATTTGTAAAACAGCTGCACTCTGATAGTAGGCGCATTACAGAGTGCCCGCAGCACTTTGTAATGCTCCTGAGATCAGAGGGGTGCTGGAGACGTGTCACACTACAACCGTATGAAGCTACAGATATAGCTTCAGTAAGGCAAATCCAGGCGCATATACTGCTGGAACAGGTAAACCACTCTCAAAGTGGTATACCTGAGCCAGAATTGTCGTTTCTGCGCTAGTATGCGCCTGATTTATGACCTGCATTAGACCGGATTCATAGATTCAGGCGCCTTCTACACTATTATTTCGCGCATAAAAATTGACATCTAAGCACCAAAAATCATACATGTCGCCCATAGTCTTAGTCATAGTCCACACAGCAGACAAAAACTGTCAGATTTTCTGCAGTTTTAGTATTTTGAAACTGCTGAAAATCCAACCGTTTAAGCAGACCATAGACTTTAATAGAAAAAACGACCTGTAATCTACACAGGTCGTTTTTATTCAGCTCGTTTTCTGTTACCAGTGGACTGAGGAACATGTTGCTTAATCAACCAGCGTTTTGCCATCAGTTTCCCATACATTCAGTTGTATGGGCCGATGGTTTTTGTCCTATGCTTAGCCTTAGAGGTCCAGTTCCAATTGTTTCAGACCTACTGTGACCAAGTCAGGCTATCCCATTCCACTGGAAAGCTACTCACAATGGAGAGGAGAAAGAAGATGCAGAGACCGGTAGACAAGAGAAAATGAAGTTAGAGAGTCCAGCACAGTGAGTCATGAAGGACAGAACGGGTAAATGTCTGAGGGATGAAGTGAGAAAGACTTAAGAGATACAGAGAAAGTGAGCCCTTGTGGGTGCCAAAGGGAATTTCAGTGTGTGCGTGACCACTGCAAATTCAAGCAGACTACTAGCTCTTGTGTGGGAATGTGGCCCTTTAGCTGGCACCCTTCCGCAGAGAGTGAGAGGCCACTGAGGGACTGTGAGCTATGAAGCAGACCTACTAAATTGTCTCAGTAACTATGCTTAGGAGTGCTAAAGGCCCGAGTCAGAATCGCTGACCTGATGGCTGAAGTCTAGAGAGAGAGGGGCTACTTAGGGCTGCTAAAGTCTACTGTTGAACTGTATTGAAGTGACACTGTTTACCTGTGATATGTAACGTGCTAAAAGTTTGGTGCCGTGAGTAAAGCCTGCAAGACCCAAGATGAAAGGTCTCTGTGGTTGATTCTTCAGCACCAGTGCACTACACCTCTTAGCAATACCACACCAGTAGGCCTAACATCCATGTACACCTGCTACACCACACAGGGGTCACCTGCCAGGCCCCTGCCTGGTCCTCCTCCTGGGCGGGCCAGACTTCAGGGCATAATTGTGCTGCAGTATGGCCTGCAAATACGGTAAAATCATAGCACTCATTTAATGTTATGAATCCCTGCTGTTTTCCCCGGTGCACAGTACGCGCTGGGAGAAAGAAGTGACATGTTGGGGAAAGTGAAAGTTCATAGGGTTCAGGCCAGACCGTACTTCTAAAACAACCGGTGTATAGTGGTGCATACAGTGCGCGTCACTAAATTTGTGCTGCAGCACCATTTTCTGTAACTAATACCTTTTTTTTGTTTTTCTATCTATGGAAACTGAATGCCAGTTTTTAGCGGACTGAAGGGTTATTTTTATTGGTACCATTTTGGGATGCATATGACTTTTTCATCACTTTGTATTTACATTTTATGGGAACATTAAATGATGACAAAAATGCAGTCTTGGTGTTGGGAATTTTCTTTTAGGGTATGTTGACACGGCGTATTGCGGCATGTACTGTCCGCGTTGCAATACGCCGGGTCTTTTAGAAGAAAACACTGTGCCGGCTCCCATAAACATTCACTTTCCCCAGCACAAGCACAGGGAAGAAGTGACATGTTACTTCTTTCTCCCAGCGTATGATATGTGTCGGGGAAAAGATTGGGTAATCAATGAGTTCCAGAGTATGGGGAAAGCACAAGAGAAGTCTTGGAGATGGTTGTGTGAGGAGCTGACATGGAAAGAGCAGAGAAGAAGGTCCTGTGAGGAGCGGAGATTGCGAGAGGGGAGATATCTGGAGATTAAGGCAGAGATGTATGGAAGGGAGAGGTTATGGAGAGCTTTGTAGCTCATGGTTAGTAACTTAAAATGAATTTGCTGGGTAATGGGTAGCCAGTGAAGGGATTGGCAGAGGGGTGAGAAAGAGGAGTGAGGTTGAGAAGACATACAGCAGAGCTGAGGATGGTTTGAAATGGAGCTAGAGTCTAAGATGGGATGCTGCAGAGAAGGATGTTGTAGTATTCTAGGCGGGATCAGTATTTTTGTAGTATCAAAGTTGAGGAATGAGCGAATTCGTGAAATATTTTTCAGGTGGAGGCGGCAGGCAGAGGTAATGGTTTGGATGTGTGGCTTGAAGGACAAAGTAGGTTATCCCAAGGCAGAGAACTTACAGAGCCAGTGAGAGTGTGGAGCCGTTAACTGTGATAGAGAGATCTGGGGGGGGGATAGAGTGGGATGTTGGAAAGATGATAAGTTCAGTTTTCTCAATGTTTAGTTTTAGGAGACTGGAGGAGAAGGAGGATATGAATGATAGACAGTCTAGAATCTGGGAAAGTAGAGAGTTAAGGTCTGGGCCGCAGATGTAAAGTTGGGTGTCGTCAGCATATAGGTGGTATTGAAAGCCATGTGATTCTATGAGTTGACCTAGGCCAAAAGTGTAGATAGAGAAGAGGAGGGGACACAGGACTGACAACTGGGGGACACCAACAGAGAGATGGCGAAGGGAGGAGGTGGTGCGAAAATGAGAGACGTTGACTGTCTGATCGGTGAGGTATGTGCACTTACTGTAAGGGTACAAAAATTAATAATGAGATATCAAATAAAACTATGAATATTCAATATACTTGACTATGTAAAAATGAAGCTATCCAACTGTCCCTTTGCACTTGCACGTAAAAATCCCAGCTACTGGATTTTGTCTCGTTACTGTTGAAGTTATAGCAGCATTGTGCATTTCTAAACATAGCCCTATTAGTCACATGTTTTGCCTTTTTGTCAGTTTTATATGGTTTGTGTGTTATCAGCTTAAAGTTTCTGGTGCTCTCTATAAAAACAAAATAAATATAAACTTCTCATAGTGTGGTATCATACACCAAGTGAGAACCCTGTAACTTATTTTTTGGGAATTAACCCTCATAAGTAAATGCAGAGGCACCATGAAGTAAGTATTGTCAGTTCTTCTACGGTTTGGAGTAACTGGACAACAGCCCAGACTGTGTGAGTAGCAGAGGTTGTGGAAGGGCAGACCAGGGATCGACATGTGTGTGTGTGTGTGTGTGTGTGTCATCTGTGATTGGAGACATCCCGGGAAGCACCCATGATGGTTAAGTAACTCCCTTTTCTACTAATGAACCCTTCTACTAGTAAAGCATTTGGTTAATCTGCCATACTTTGATTTTCATGTTTTTCTTGTGCAGCATTGTGGTGGGTGAATTATATAAAATTTTATCTGGTCATTGTATATATGATTGGTGTACACCTTGGATGGAAATTAATTGTATTATTTCTGGAGAATGTATAAGAGTAATGTGTATTGTAGTTTATTTGAAACATTTTCTATATATAACCTGTTAAAAAAAATGTATTGTCAGTTGTCCGGTCGGGGGCCCTATTTAAATATGGTGCAAAACAGCAACTGGGAATGGGGGGATGCTTTGCTGTATGAAGCCCTAAAACCACTTATGGCAGCTATGAGTCCATGGCTCAAACTTAACTCAGGAACTCCATTCTTTTGGATCCATATACATATTTATTAAATGTACCTCAAAATAATTTTGATAAATCCAGTACCAGGATGCTCCTTCATATCTTTTTAAGACTTAGGCTATGTTCACACGGGCTAATTTCGGCGCGCATTTCATGTCGTATTTGCGCTCTAATACGAGCGAGATGCGCGTCGAGATTACGGTAATCCATAGTTCTCATTGGACGCCAGGGGAGATAAGTGACATGTCACTTATTCGGGGGGCTTGCGCGCCATGAGTAATGACAGTCTAAGGGGCCAGCGGTCGATCAGCGCGACTACCAAACACAATTACGCCGTGTGAACAAAGCCTTATTGTCTCAGGTCTCTATTATGAAAACATAAAACATCCATCAATATGGACCTCTACACACATTGAGGATAGAAAATCGAACAAAGAGTGCCAACACTGAAGTAAAATAGATATTTTTTATTATAAATATTATTAAAAATGAATTAAGAAATTATTATAGAAACATGAACACCCAATAGGACAAAAAAAGTAAGCTCACAAAGCCATAAACAGATGTAAATGAATTACGAAATTACGAAAATGCTGAATGTAAACAATGCTTATAGGACAGATACAATATTAGATAAGTATTACATACTTTACCTAAAGCAGTCTGATAGAGGGCAAGGAGCAAACCACCCCAACGTACGTTTTGCAGTTGCGCTTTGTTAAGGGAATGCCAGTGAGGGTCAAATGTCACACATAAATAAGGAAAGCTAACCAATGGCAACAAAAAGTAGAAAATGGACATAAATAAGAGCAAATAATCTTAAGGCCCCATGATGGACAATAGTACAAGACCAGATAAGACTGGAAGTAAACTGTTAAACTGTATAAATCACATAAAACACCTTACATACATAGATAGGACCACAGAGAGATAAAACAAGTATTCAATTGATATATACTTGTATATGCATATGAATTTTAAAGTAAATTAGTTATAAATAGTGAATATAATACACAGAAACACCAGTGCCGATCGTGGGACGCAAATGCAGAGACCAAAGCCCGGAGACACAGACTGGAGCCGGGAGTAATCAATGTCGGAAGTCCCTGATACAGCATTGTGGAACGCATATGCTTTCCACACTATGTAAAACACTAAATTATGGCCATAAGAAGTCCTGAGCTAAAACAGTAAATAAATAGAATGAACAACACAGAACAAACACAATGGGTAATGGGAGAAGTGAAAGACAAGGTCCAGGATGAGTGATGGTGCATAAGTGAAACATATAAAGTGCCACTGAATGCGAATACACACAGAGAAAGTGATACAGTGAATTATTGTGAACCAAAAAATTAGCAAAACATAAATAAAACTGATTGTATGTACAAGAGAATATATATACAAAAAATATGTGTTATAAAATACACAAATGTTAGGGGCCATATTAAATAGGCCTAGTGTACATAATATATAAAAAATATAAAACAAGTGTGAGTGTACACTAAAACTAAGCAATGAAAAAGATCACTTAAAAATAGTAAAGATTAAAAAATGTATATAAAAGTGAATGTGACCATGAAAATACCAACGAAAATCTTCAATGATTATATAAAAAATGTCAATGACCATGACATTAATTAAATACCCATTGTAAAAGAGAAAAAAAGTGTGTGTATATATATATATATATGTACGATATCTCTAATTCTCCTGTCTCTCTCTCTCTCTCCTCTCTCTCTCCTCTCCTCTCTCATTCATCTACTCTCTCTCTACTACTCCTCTCTCTATCTTATATATAATATATATATATATACAACTATATATATATAATATATCATATATAATTTTATATATATATATATATATCAAGTCATAATGTAACAATGTGCAATTCTGAGGAGAAAACAAAAAATATAATTAGTGGCAGATACCAAAAGACAATCAAAAGAATACAAACAACAAAAAATTATAAAACGAAATTCAAATAAATATAAAAATGTACGCACACACGGCTCAAGGATGTGAAAATAAAATTGGATTTAGAAACAATACAATGTGAGAATGTTCTCTCTGTAGAGTCCTTAACTGCTTTGATTTGCAACACTCTGAAAAAATTCTAAACACATTTGCAGGGAGGAATGGTCAAAATTCCTCCTCGATATTGTGCAAATCTTATTTGCAGCTGCAGGAAACATTTGATGGAGGCAATTGCTGCTTTAGGGGAATCTAAAGTTTATGACATTTAAGACAGACAGTCTCCTAGTTACGAACTGAGTCTTTTATGGGACTTATGTTCTGACGTCAAACTCTGAGTCACACCCCATAAAAGCCTCTGTTCCTAACTAGGAGACCATCGTAACTTGGTGGTTTAGCGCTCCGTCAGGACGCCGCGATGGTTGAATCTGAACCCATGTACAGTAACTACTTCACCGTCCCCCACCTTGAGAGTTAAACATATGTACTAATCATATGGGTGCAGATTTAACATGTTTAACATGTGTTGTGTGGCATACTGACACTTATGGTTCCACAGCAGCTACCTGTACAAATCTGCAGCTATGGAATTACAAGTGGCAGCACACCTTGTCTTGAATTCATGAAATGTATATCATTTATTTACAGCAAACATATATATTAACAGGTATAATAACTCTCCAGGGTGTAGCAATAAAGTGAGATACTGCAAATGGCAATGTGAAATGGCAAGGTGAAATCTTCTGTACAGGGGCGCAGACAGCAAAACAAACATGAAACGGGTGCTAAATCACTATCCAGACCTAAAAAAAAAAATTTGGCCTGTAGTGACATTTAAAAAATGTACCTGTTTCAATTTGCATACAAATTTAACTTAACAATAAACCTACATAAGTTATATTGTTTGTAACCTGCGGACTGTCTGTACTTTATCTCCCTGCACTGTTGATGTTTACTTAGTATGCTCAACAGAAGACATGAAAAGTACAACTTTGTTTTATTAGTTTGCGTTCACTACAAATCACTTTTAAAGCTTAGGTTTCTCCTAAAATTAATATATCAATCACTGTTGAGGTATTGACACTATTAAAACTTTCCTTTAATTGGTATGCATTAAAATCACCATTTTCCTACTTGTATTAATAACATTAGAATGATATATCATGGGCTGTTAAACCATACAATTCTTTTTAATCTCAAGGGCTCAGTGATTTTTTTTCCTTACAATTGTTTTATTTAATATTGTCAAGTGACAAAATTGTATGTTCTTTAGCAACAGATAGGTGGATATTGTTATATCAGTTCATTGCATTATACTGACCAATTGATGCATCTCGCTGATAATATATGTAGTGTTAAAAAGATATGGTAGTGTGGATAAAAATACATACAGCACTGAAGCTATGAAATGTACAATATGATATAGGATTAGTGTTTGATCCATGTTATTTAATAACAATACATAGGAATTTTGATTTTTAGCCTTTACAGGCTAAATAATCTTATGCATTAGGATAAAAGAGCATTTTTGAGTCACAATCTCAGACTTTGAGATAGCAATCTCTATGACAGAATGGGGATATAATAAATACAATAAAATGGTATTGAAAATACTCCTTTGGTGTAATGTCAAGTCCACATTAAATCTTCTGATATCTAATAATCCAGCACGCAATTAATGTCACTGGTTTCTAGGATAATATCAGAGACTTAATGATCCCTGCCTCTTTTAAATATCCATCCAATAAAATGATACGTGCAGTGTTGGACTGGGGTGCCTGGGGCCCACCAGTGAAGTTAGTTATTGGAACCCACCAGAGCACTGGATTCTTGGATCCCTACCAGTGGAGTTGATTCTTGGGGCCCACTAGTGTAGCTGGCTTTTGGGGTTCAACACTGGAATTATTTTTTTGAGCACACCAGTGGAGTTGGTTCTTGAGGCTCACCAGAGGAGATCGTTCTTGGGGCTCACCAAAGGAGTTAGTTCTTGGGGCTCATCAGAGGAGTTAGTTCTTGGGGCTCATCAGGAATTAGTTCTTGGGGCTCAACCTACAGCTACTGTACATGATAGTACATAATGTTAATGACTTTCTGCCTCTCTTTCTTTGCATTTCGCCCTGAAAAATGATCCCAGACTTGCCATGCCCAGGAGCGCACGGGGGTTTACCCTGCTGCCCTGTGACTCAGTCTGAGCCTGATGACATGTAACAGACTGGAAATAGGGTCTGGTTTGGCTAGAGGAAGAGTGAGCCTAATTAAAAAGCCACAAACATTTGGCATCGATGCTTTTGTTACTAAACAACTTGTGCTTTTTTGAGCCCTGAGTTGTTTTTAAGAAGCTCTGATGAAACATAGCAAAATGGAAATGTGTAGGGCCTTTTTGTGATGGCTAGGATGGAAGTTTCCAGAGGCCTAGGCAGAATACAACAGACCAGGGGTGCTAAATTCATTTTCACCAAGGACCACATCAAAATTATGGTTCCTATAAAAAGGCCATTGGAGAGAATTGGAGGGTGGCTAGGGTGCCTCCGTAGGGCTGCCACCACCTGTGGTGTGAACATAGTGGTGTGAAGTTGTCTACTAGAGCTTGAAATATAAGATGGCACCCACTCGCTGTGTTGGCGCTGCCACCTCAGTTGAGTACTGGCAGCATCCTCTAAGGAAAGTAGAGAGTCATGCCTTTTGTTTCCTATCTATTGCTGCTTGCTGTATCTAAATGCCAGAATAATGATAAATAGAGAAATTTTAAGGCATTTTTATTACTTTCTGCAAAGTCAAAAGTTTACATATACTAGGATTACTGTGTCTTTAAACAATTTGGGACAGCCCATATGATGATGTCATGTCTGTGGAAGCTTCTGATAAGTTTATTGGCAAAATTTGAGTTAATTAGAGACACACCTGTGGATGTATTTAATCAATAATTCACACCAGAAACACACTACTTCTGTGTGTAACATCATGGGAAAGTCTAAAGAAATCAGCCAAGATTTCAGGAAGAGAATTGTGGACTTGCACGAGTCTGGATTGTCTTTGGGTGCAATTTCCAGGTACCTGAAGATGCCTGTATAAGCAATTATACATGACTACAAACAAGATGGGAATGTCCTGCCATCATACTGCTCTGGAAGGAGACGGGCTCTGTGTCTCAGAGATTAATGTGCTTTGGTCGGACATGTGCATATCAACCCAAGAACAAAAGCAAAAGACCTTCTGAAGATACTGGCAGAAGCTGGTAAGATTGTGTCATTATCCACAATCAAACGAGTACTGTATAAACATGGGCTGAAAGGCCACTCTGCCAGAAAGAAGCTATTACTCCAAAAGAAACATATAAAAACCAGATTAATGTTTGCAAATGACCACAGGAACAAAGACCTACATTTTTGGAGAGATGTCCTGTGGTCTGATGAACTAAAATTGAACTGTATGGCCATAATGACCATGGTTACGTTTGGGGGAAAAAGAGAGAAGCTTGGAAGCCTAAGAACACCATCCCAACTGTGAAACACACTTTATTATGGGGTTGTTTTGCTGCAGGAGGGACTGGTGCACTTCACAAAATAGATGACATCATGAGGAAAGAAGATTATGTAGCAATACTGAAGCAACATCTCAAGACATCAGCCATGAAGTTAAAGCTTGGGCGCAAATGGGTCTTCCAAATGGACAATGACCCGAAGCTCACTGCCAAACTGGTTACCAAGTGGCTTAAGGGTAACCAAGTCAATGTTTTGGAGTGGCCATTACAAAGCCCTGATTTCAATCTTATTGAAAATTTATGGGCAAAGCTGAAAAGGCAGGTGCGAGCAAAGTGACCTACAAACATGGCATGCAAAAGATGTATCAGACCCAATTGTTTACTAAATTTCAATCTTCATTTATTCCATATACATATAAATATAGCCAAACCAGTCCAGTTTATAGGCTTAGAAATACACAAAAGTCACATTCCGACTCGTAGCGTGATACATAAAACAGGTAAATACCTGACAAAGCGCTCTGCGGCGTTCAGATAGATCGGAGTAGCATGGACAAACCGGCCGAACTCTACACGGATGCAACTTTTCGAGGGAACTCCGCCCCCTTTCTCAAGCTTGGTTTAAGGCCAACCATGGCAGTTGTTTTTTTTTAAAAACTGCACAGTTTATGAACTGTTCCGTGTTGCTGTGGTGAAAGTGTATCGTGAGCAAATGGCAACAGTGTGAATAAGCAATATGAAAACTGTGGAGCACCACCTGCCATTGATGTGAGAGGTAAATGTCAGTTATGAAGGTGCACAAATGCAGATTGATATGTTACAGTGAAACAGCTTATTGCCCAAATGAACCAGGGAGCTACCAAATGTGTGTCTAAAACAACAATTCAGCAAACCTTATTGAGTATGGAGCTCCAAAACAGACAGATGGTCACTGCACCTCTGCTAACAAAGCTGCATCAGCAGAAAAGGCTGTAATTTTCAGGACAGTGTCAGAATTAAACCTCCACTGATTGTCAAAGGATTGATTTCTCCAAAGAGTCATGTGTCCTGCTTCATCGAACAGAAGGGCATTGGTTTGTCAGCTGAGAAACATCAGAGAACAAACATCCTGCAACCATTGCTAGAACCACAAGCTGGTGGTTGCAGCATTATTGTCCAGTGAATGTTTTCTTGCAATTCTTTGGGGCCACTCATCCATATGGAAGGGACTCTCAACTGATTTTGGTATGAATTCATACATGCTGATTGTCTTCCCAGGGAAAGATGGGATCTTGAAGCAAGCAATACGACGTCACACAACTAGAAATGTCAGACAGTGGTTGGAAGAGCATGATCAAGAATTTAAAGTAGTACCCTGTCTCTCTAATTCCACATACTTGAATCCAATTAAGCATCTGTGTGACCACCTCAATCATCGTGTTTGCTTTATGGGTCCTCCCCTGCACACCCTCCAGCACACGTGTGATGCAGTCCGCATGGTTCCAGATACATATTGAGAACTGCAGGAATTTGTTATGGCATAGATTCTGTTAGCTGTTGAAATTGTGCAGAATTTTTTGCCCATGTTAACAGGATAGCTTTTCACAGTTGATGGAAAATAGATGACAGGAATGACAAGCTAAGACAGGCCCCTTCTAACTTGTCCCAAAACGTAAAGGGGTTTTGCCTTGAAGCAAAATCTCGTTCTCAGGCAAGCTTGTAGCTCACTATGAGACAGCATCAGAGAATGGGGAGAGGGTCGCACTTGCGCACTTCTCCCCATTGTTTTCTATGGCAGTTCTGAATATAGCCTTCTCTCCATTCACTGATGCTATGACCCTGCCTCAGATGGGGACTTTGCTTCAGTGCAAAATCTCTTTACGATTTGGGGACTTTGAAGACTAGGAAAGCAAGTAAAACTTGCTGTCATATCAAGAGTCCATCTACCATAGAAAAAACAGCTGCCATGAAGGGATGAATATCATGGTGCGTAGATGATCCATACCATCTAAAAGTCTGTCCACTGGTATCAGAGGATACGAGGTGCCCTGAAAACATTCCCCACACCATTATACCACCTCCACCAGCCTAAACTGTTCACACTTCATAGGAAAGGTTCATCCATTCATTCTGCTTCTGTCAAATTCTGATCCTTCCGTCAGCAATTTGAAAGAGAAATGAGGAGAAACTGGCCACACAGATTTTCCACTGGAGTCTTGCCTTTCTGTGTTCATTTGACAGCAATGGCACTCAGACTAGCTGATTATTGTTACAACCCATCTGTGCTGAGGAATCATGAGTTTTTGGGCACGTTAGTTGGAGCACCAGGGTTGTATTCAGCTGCAGTTTGCTTGGCTGTGCACTTACTGTTCAACAGAGCGATTCTTAACATCCTCCTGTGACCTCTTTTGTCAACGAGTTGTTTACATCCACAGGGTCCTCTTTCGTTGGATGTTTTTCTTCAATCACACTATTCTCAGTATACTCTTGACACAGCTGAACAAAAAACAAAACAGTTTTTAAATATTGGCTTGGTCAACATCTCTCAGATCACTTAAAGGGGTTTTCTCACCACAGTGATTAGGTTTTAACAAGTAGGAAATGGTAAGTGAAGAAAATTACCAAATACATTGCTGTTTTGATTTTGCTTTGTTCATGAGACAAAGAAGACTATTGCTAGTGTACACAAGTTTCTCTTGGTTACCAATCACCTTTCCCTGTTCTCTTTCTTATCTGCTTGCTCTACAAGCTGCCATCTGACCACGGAGAATCACTCCCTGCTGAGTCTTATCTGTAGCACAGGAGCTTGTTTACCTAAGATAATGACCCTATTAAAATCCTTAGATCTTTGTAGGCTTGTGCACTACAAAAAACCCTATAAACAATAATGTACCCGGGATAATGAAAAGAATAAATGCAAGCTTGGACAACCCAATCTAACAATACTAACAACCGGAAAAAAGGGGAAGACCAATATTTAATAATAATAGAAAAAACTTTATTCATCATAAAAGATATGTAAACATACTGCAAAATACCATATAAAAACCAAAACAATACCCAAAAAAGTACCACCTCCCAGATAAAACAAGAAAAACAAACACAGGGGTCTAGGGTCAGATAAACAATAAATAATAAATCATGTGAAAGAATAATCAAGACACAAAAATCAAGATATGGATCAATAATATCATAAAGATGTATAGCAAAAAATGAAAAAAGATACTAAAAGAAAGAAAAAAAGAAGAAGCATCTAGCTGTCACTATCTATTTTGTTACTGGACACTTTTTATGGTATAGTACCTTTTTTATTTTTTTGCTATACATCTTTAGGATATTATTGATCCATATCTTGATTTTTGTCTTGATTATTCTTTCACATGATTTATTATTTATTGTTTATGGGACCCTAGACCCCTGTGTTTGTTTTTCTTGTTTTATCTGGGTGGTGGTACTTTTTGGCCATGTTCACACGGCTTATTTGAGCACGTATTTCAGCCCGTAATTCGTCGCATACTGCTTCGAATTACGGCTTGAAATATGGCCCAGTCATTTACGGTAATCCACAGTTCTCATAGAGAACTAATTGATTACGTCTCCTTTCCCCGCTCGCGAATCGCCGCGAGGGAAAAAGTGATCATGCCATTTACTAGTATGAAACGCGCCGCTATAATGAAAGTCTATGGCCGCGAGTGCCGGCCCATTCCCGCACCCGCCCCCGCCACATGCGTAATGCGGGCTAATTACGTCCCGCATTAACCATGTGCACATGGCCTTTTGGGTATTTAGTTTTATTTTTTGTATATAGTGTATTTTGCATGTATGTGTTACAAAACTATTCTATAGATGAAAAAAGGTTTTATTTCTATTATTAATTTTTTAAATAATTGGCTTCCCCTTTTATTCCGGTTGGTTATATTTGCCACAGATTATAAATCTAAGCACCATTTTTTCTGTAACAGAATAAAAAAGTTATTGCCAGCACTGCTAAAAAACCCTCCACAGCCTAACTCGGAATTTTTGAGGCGTGAAAAAACAAAATGAAGACACCCCTTTAACTTTCCCACTCTAATGTGGCTTCACAGATGAAACTTTCTCACTCACTGATGATACTATATATAAATTTTTTAAAAATATATATATATATATAATATATTAATATATTGTTTGTGTGTGTGGTGTGTGGTGTGTTGTGTGTGTGTTGTGTGTGTGTGTGTGTGTGTTTGTTTGTGGAAAGCACGAACTACCCTAACTAGAAAAGGGAAAAAAAAAAAAACCAATCTAATGGGCTACTTACAGGGGTTATTACATTGATTGTTGGTTTGAATCATGCTTTAGATAATTGGAGCAAGGTCCTATTACCTTTGCCTGATTTCCTTGCCAGACCTGTTTTTGCCTTCAATGAACACAGACATAAATGTTTCACTGATCTTCTGTTATCTCTTCCACTCCATGGGAAGAAATGACCTGCCAGCTTCTTGTTCCTAACTGCCAGACTGGAAAAGAGAAATATGACTAGCCATCTTCAGTTTGTCATTTACTGTCTTTACCTTACTGCTTCTTATGTGACGTGTGGCATATATACACCCTCCATTTTGCCTTCCTTAGGTACAGAAAATGAAGATAATATTGACTGTTAGAAAATAGTGATGTAAACTGATGATGTCTTTATGTGAGGTTTAAAAACACCAAATAAGTCCATATTAAATTAAGAATCATTCAGTGTGTCATGTACGGGTTAAATAAAATGTATCACCTATTTTTGATTAATTTAAACCAAATATTAATACCTATTCTGTTTTTCCTAACCTGTTTTTATTTCTTTATTGTATATTTTTCTATTCTGTTATTTGTACAGGATTATTGGGGCTGTCATTTTCCCTTTATTGCTGCTCTGCTTTATTAACAGCAGAAAATGACTCATTGACTTTTATAGGAGAGTTTTCTAGGCATGCTCTGTAACCTGTGCAGAGGTCATTGTACGGGGAGGGGGAGGAGGTGAGCGGAGACTATATTCTATTGTGAATGGTGGATCCTGTGTTATCTGCCTCCAGCTTAATACTGAAGGTGTCACCTTACTTTGTAATCCTGCCTGTGATGATAATGAGATGACTGCTGAGAAGTGATCTCCACAGAACAGGAAATGTCAGTATATTGTAAGGTTCAGTGGCCAGAGTGAAAGGCCAGAGTGAAAACTGAAAATTTCAGGAAGCTTTCTTTATCCACAAGAACAGAAAATAAAAAAAAAATCACAAAACATTTATATTACCTACAAACTTGATTTAAACAATAGGTCATTTTCTGATTATACATTACCTGTATAGAAGGCAATCTGTAAATTCCCTCAAAATAGAAGTTTTTGAGTATTCTTCTTTTATGAAGTTCTTCATCTTATTCTTCCATTACACAGGCAATAAATAGCATTTACACCATCTAAAGTGGGGAAAATAAGTATTTAATACATCGGCGATTTTGCAAGATTCCCCATCTACAAAGAATGGAGAGGTTTGTAATTTTTATTGTAGGTACACTTCAACTGTGAGAGACAGAATCTAAAAAATAAATACAGAAAATCAGATTGTATGTTTTTTAAATAATTATTTTTATTGCATGAAATAAGCATTTGATATAAAAGAAAAACATAACTTAATATTTGGTACAGAAACCTTTGTTTGCAATTACAGAGGTTAGGTGTTTCCTGTAGTTCTTGACCAAGTTTGCACACACTGCGGCAGGGATTTAAGCCCACTTGTTGATTATTGTTTTGTTGTTAAGGGTATGTTCACATGGTATTTGAGGGCCATTCTTCAGGGCATAATTGTGCTGCAATATGGCCAAAGTATGGCTTGCAAATATGGTAAAATCATAGCACTCATTGAGTGCTATGATTTTCAGATGTATTCCCCAGCGCGTACTGAGCGACAGGAGAAAGTAGTGAAGGTGGATGGGGGATGGGCCAGAGTGCTTTAGAAGTATGCGTTGGCCAGCCTCCTGCCTGTACCAGACATCTCTGATGAAGGTCTTCAGGCCAAAAACACTCAAATTGGTCTGGCTTCTCCTTATTTTGCTCACACATACATTTATGAAGTATTGGAGATTTGTCTATTCGTAAATAAACTCACCTTCACAAGAAATCTGTGGTGTGCTGTGGATTCATCTAAAACTGTTGTTCAAGAATGATTATCCCTCCACAAGCACCCCAGTAACATTTCCTTCAACCAAAGTGTGCAGAATCTTTCCTTCCCTAACATGGAGCTAAATGTAATGGCTTGTTTTTTTATGGGGCGAAAGTTTATGGACATGGTGATACCAAAAATGTTGACTTAATGTGTAGATTTTTACATGATAAATAGGAAACAATTTTTTACATGTTATTGGGCAACCATTGAGAGTGTTTTGACTTATGACATCAAAGTATGGTTTGCTATGCCAACTATGAGGGAAAAGCATCGGATATACAGTATCTCATAAAAGTGAGTATACACCTCACATTTTTGTGAATATTTTATCATAACTTTTCATGGGACAACACTGAAGATATAACACTTTGATACAATGTAAAGTAGGCAGTGTACAGCTTTTAAATTTGTAAATTTGGTGTGCCCTCAAAATAACTCATCACACAGCCATTAATGTCTATATCCCTAGCAACAAAGTGAGTACACTCCTAAGTGAAAATGAACAAATTGTGCCCAATTTGCCATTTTCCCTTCACTGTGTCATGTGACTTGTTAGTGTTACAAGGTCTGAGGTGTGAATGGGGAGCAGGTGCATTAAATTTGGTGTCATTGCTCTCACACTCTCTCATACTGGCCACTGGAAGTTCTACATGGCACCTCATGGCAAAAAACTCTATGAGTGCTGTCAGCATTGCTGCACAGGTGGGTTGTCAGCTTGTCAGTGCTCAGACTATACTCTACACGCTGCATCAAACTGGTCTGCAAGGCTGTTGTCCCAGAAGGAAAATAGACATGTAAGTGCTGTAAGGTTAAAGGGGTGGAGGGTGGGGGTCAGCCTGTCAGTGCTCAGACCATACGCCACATGCTGCATAAAATTGGTCTGCATGTTATAAAGATGATGCACAAGAAAGCCCGCAAACAGTTTGCTGAAGAAAAGTAGACTAAGGACTTCGATTACTGGAACCATATCCTGTGTTCAGATAAGACCAAG
Source organism: Phyllomedusa bahiana (assembly GCA_025379985.1). Lineage (NCBI taxonomy): Eukaryota > Metazoa > Chordata > Amphibia > Anura > Hylidae > Phyllomedusa > Phyllomedusa bahiana. The sequence goes on from JAODAL010017355.1 coordinate 45,383, forward strand.
CTAAACTTATTTGGTTCAGATGGTGTCTAACGTGTGTGACAACAACCAGGTGAGGAGTAGAAAGACAAGTGTGTCTTGCCTACAGTTAAGCATGATGATGGGAGTGTCATGGTTTCGGGCTGCATGAGTGCTGCTGGCTGTGGGGACCTACAGTTCACTGAGGGAACCATGAATGCCAACATGTACTGTGACATACTGAAGCAGAGCATGATCCTCTCCCTTCTGGGCCATAGGGCAGTATTCGAACATGATAACGACGACCACTGCCTTGCTAAAGAAAATTAGGGTAAAGGTGCTGGACTGGCCAAGCATGTTTCCAGACCTAAACCCTACTGAGCATCTGTGGGGCATCCTCAAATGGAAGGTGGAGGAGCACAAGGTCTCTAACATCCACCAGCTCCGTCATGTTATCATGGAGGAGTGGAAGAGGATTCCAGTGGCCACCTGTGAAGCTCTAGTGAACTCCATGCCCAAAAGAGTTAAGGCAGTGCTGGAAAATAATGGTGGCCACACAAAATATTAACTCGATGGGCACAATTTGTCCATTTTCACTTAGGGGTGTACTAACTTTTGTTGCCAGTAGTTTAGACATTGATGGCTGTGTGTTGAGTTATTTTGAGGGCACACCAAATTTACACTGTTATACAAGCTGTACACTGACTACTTTACATTGTATTGACACAGTGTCATATCTTCAGTGTTGTCCCATGAAAAGATATAATACAATATTTTAAAAATGTGAGGGGTGTACTCACTTTTGTCAGACACTGTATATGGTGGCTAAATCTACTGGAGCTATAATTAGCTGTAACATTTTGGAATCATCAAGTATTTATGAGGAGAAGAGTGTGAGTAGAGCAACCTTAATTTTGAGGCATATTTCTCCCCCATCTCCTAGTCTGTTTGAACTTTTTTAAAAGCTGTATGTGATAAGAGCACAAACAAGCTGGTTTAGGGAGAGCTTTTATTCTACTGTAATGTGATTCCAAATAAGCATATATAATTGTACTATTTTCTACTGCATGAAACATGGTTGAAACATTACTTGCGCCAACCTTTTGTGCTTTTACAGTTTCCAACATGTAAATTGCAGATATTTGTCTGCACTTGTTATATTTGCTAATAAAGTTTCTATTCATGTTTTGCAATAGCAATCTATTTTTAACACCTTACTAAAAAGCAACTGAGCACAATAACCAAATTCATGCAATACGATGGTGGTGATGATGATTTCATAACAATTTTCTCCCATATATGCGGTCACTGCTGGGTTACTTATTTCATTAACGCATACAGTGTTGTCCAGGATTAACCTGGTATTGTTCTGTAGGGATCTACCTCTCTTGGTTTCAAATATTAAGTATTCCCCAAGCAGTATTTTAGGTTAACTTGTGATACTGCTGTCACTCAAGCTCTCCCTGATGAATCTAAGCTTTGGTGGTTTAATACTGTATGGTTACAAGGTCATTGTAGCTCGTGAACAATATTGAACCAATAATGACGGGTCTATATCATAGAATTCCCTGTGAGATGCCTATAAGACATGTATTAAGGGCATGTTTAGAAGTATTAGTGTTGCTTCTGGGCACCTTTTTTTAAAAGTAGAGATGATGCCATAAGTTATAATAAAAATATGTATGTTTAGAACAAGTTTTTGTAGCATCTTCTAAGAAGAGTAATAGGCATCAAGGGCTTGTTTTGCTGTTAAAAGATAAAACTGAGAAATATCTGTTACAGAAATCGTTAGTGAAAGTCTGTTTAGATGCTTGACAAGAGACTTCTAGCATATCTTGCTAGCTTGGAACTTCTGAGTGGTTCTGCTTTTTTCACGCTTTCCACTCTGATCTATACCAGTTCAAATATACAGGGAGTTCTTTATTTATATTGCCTTTTTGACAAGACTTAGACAAGACTAATTTGTGTCTATGTCTCCTGAGACGAGGGATCTTCTGCAATAGCAATTCTTAAAGGATGGAGTAGTTGCCACAGTTTTAGTTTCCATGCGAGGGGTGATAATCATGTATAAAAGAAGTACTTGAGAGTACTTATTCTTTGTGTTGGGATGACTGTAACAACTGATTAATTGTCTGAAGCACTGTCTACCTTGTAAGAGAGAGTTTATTACTTTACTGTTAACGCAAGATGTATGCAATAGTCAAGATGCAGTTTATCAGATAGGTCACAAGCTTGTTCGTTTACCCCTGCAGTGCACTATGCAGCATTCCTGGTCCCAGCTCATTTGCTCTCTCCTGCTGTGGTCTACTCCTTAGGCTGTATGGCAGCTGCTAGCCATTTGAATCAGTGAGAACCAGTGTGAGAAACCCAGCTTTCCAAGGCAGTGACTTGCCACCTGATCCTTCTTAAAGGACATTTACCCCTTCCTTCCTTGGCAGTTCTTGGCTACATAGCGCTGGATTGAGTCCTATAGTGTGACTTATTGGTTGCTGAGCACATTTGTTAACCTAAAGAGGTATCCATTTCTGGAAAGTCTGCTGAGTCTTTGAAAGACATCAGTGCAGAAAGAGCCAAGGTAGGTTGTGTGGTTCTAGAATCAAACCTGGGAGAGACTATGGCTACAGTTGAAAAAAAAATATATGAGACAACAGCTTGGCCCGAGAAGAAGTTGATGAGTATCATGTAGCATAAGGTTGGTTACCCTGAAGCCTGTGATGTAGTCTCATCAGTTTACTCTTGAGGCAAATTGGATTTAATGGAAGAGTGTTAGGTAGAGTCTATCAGGAAGGGTAGCGAGAAGTAGGGGCAAATGAAAATGCACACTTCAGTCTATGTTGTGGAGATGAAATTGAGATATTTGGTTATTGCATATAGTGTTCAAAAGCAGTGTGAAGACAACACTGTTTGTAGCTTAGTATACAGGCAACACTGACCAGAAAGAGCCCTGTAAAGTTAACAGTGACCAGAGAGAAAGTTATAACAGTTAAAAAAGTTATTTACATTATGAGCACCACCTGACAGTGAACTGTAACTGCCAAGCTTGAGTGCCCTACATGAAACTTGTAACAAACAAGTATATAGTGTATATGCACTTTAAAGAATGAGAAATATAATACCATTAAGCTATTTCTCTAAAGATGAACCACTTCAACATCACCACTTGACACTTTTTTTTGTTTTACTTAGGTGAAGGAAGGATTACCTTTAAAATAATGTCTTACAACTGATTTTCCTTCTTGTTTCAGTACATTGTAAAATAATTTTTGGGTCTAAACTTAAATAGATGGCAATAGATTTTTAAGAAATGTATTTATATTTTTGTATTTGTACTTTTTCATCCTTGCATTTTTATACAACATGCATCCCAAAAGAATTCATGTTTACACTGTAATTTTCTATTTTTCAAAATATATTGTTTTCACATTATAACTATAGTTTTTTAAACTACAGTGAGTTGCAACTGTATTAATACCTTTTGAACTGTTCTTCATTGCTAAATGTTACATTCACAAATTTAAATGTATTTTTTGATCTCTTTTTTTGAGAGAGCAATACAAAGACGAAAGTATTTGTGAAGTGTAAAGAAAATATGTGTTTTTCCAAACTTTTGCAAATTAAAATATTGAAAAATGTGGCGTACTTATGTATTCGGCTCCCATGAGTCAAAACTTTGTAGGAACACCTACACCTTAAGCTGTAATAATGACAACTGCAGCCTGTTGGGGGATGTCTCTAGCCGCTTTGCACATCTAGAGGCAGCGATTTTTGTCCATTCTTCTTTGCAGTATAGCTCTAGCTCAGTCAGATTTGTTGGCATTGTAAGAATATGTTCACATAGCATTGGCAAATCCACCATAGATTTTGCAGGTAATCTGTGGTAGAACTCTGCAGTTGGGAGACAATTTCTGCAGTAGATTGGCATACATATCTGAAAGTCTATTAGCTCCATTCTAGTTCGGTGTACGCTTTGGATTGATAAATTTGCTGCATATTCTTGATTTCTTATTGCATTTTTTTTATAGAGCACGTGATTTGATCATTATGGGTGTTCTCATTTAAGACATTTATTGCGTATCAGTAGGATATACCATAAATGTCTGATAGGTTCAGGTTCCACTTCTGGGACCTGCATCTTCCTTGGGAACAGACCCCTGAAAGTCTCCATGCAAAACAGAGAGGAGGTTTCATTTAATCCTAATGAAGTGAGCGAGAGTGCCATGCTAGTGCATCTTTCTCTTCATTCTGCACGGAAACTTTCGGGACCTTTTCTAAAGATAAAGAGTCCTATTCTAAAGGTCCCATCTCTGGGACTAGCACCTATCAGACAGTTATGACATATCCTATTATTATGTCATAAATGTCTGAGATGTAAATCTCCTTTAAAGCAGTGTTCCCACCACGATTATTAATTTTAAACATGTAGGCAAAGGTAAATAAAGACTATTACTAAATACATTGCTGTTCTGACTTTGCTTCCTTTCAAAGTTAAGCAGTTCTTACCTCCTGTTTGTGTACACAAACTTCCCTAGGTTACTAACCATTTCTCTCTGCCCTTATTGCTCCAGCTGCCCTGGCTGAGATGGTGATCTCTTTCCTGTGTGTTATCAGTAGCGGAAAATCTTGTTTATCCATGTTTAGAGCTTTGTAGCCTTCTGCCCTACTGTTTAAACCCTTCTATTACCAATGTAGCAGAGCTGATATGCTATTCTCTGCTGTAGACCCACCCACAACCTAACCAGGAAGTGTGAGCCTGAAGCTGGCTCCAAAGAACAGGCTCTGTGAAGCAGCATGGTGAGAACACCCCGTTAAGTACTTCCTTCACGTGCATTGTCAGGTGTGGAATCTTTGCCTACATCTTGATGGACTCTATAATGTGGTAACAAGGGGTGACATCTATGAATTCGCATGTAGTATTTTTTTGGCGTATAATGTTCTATAGATGGCACAACACATTTTAATGTAGCTAGAATTCACCAAAGTTTGATGCAAAACTGCCAAACAAAGTTTGGTGCATTACATTCTACGTACAGACCTTTAGATCACAAGAAAAAGAACTGAGGGCATGCTTTGTGGGTAGAGGATATCCCCAACTGGTGTTGAAGGAAGCCTATCGTAAGGCACGGAAAGAAGATAGAGTCAGATTGTTGATCCGCAGACAACAACAGAGTTATGAGGAATATCTATGTACAGACTTACAATCAATATAGCTCCAATGTGTATCAAGTTGGTGAAATCATCCAGAAATATTGGGGGATTTTATGAGAGGATAGTGTACTGAGGGAGATTGTACCGGCCACTCCCCTAATTAGGAAGGAGTTTAGGAGACCGACTTGTGACCAGCCATTTTGTAGCACCCAGCAGGGAGGACACTTGGATGGGTAGACAACCGAGAGGTTGTTTTAAATGCGGATTTTGTCAATTCTGCCAATATATTACAAATTGTAAGGAATTCATGGGAGTTGCCACCGATAAGCATTTCACCATTAATGATTTCATCAATTGTCGATCAATAGGTGTGATATACAGTATATGGCAACTTACCCTTGCCCATTTAACTATGTGGGCAAGACGTGTGTGGGACCACATAGGAGATATTAAACAACATATGTATACTCCCATCTCTAAGCATATGATAAACATCATCATACGAGAAACATACTGGCAGAAGTGAATGGATTCAGTTTATGGGCATTGAGATTGTAAGACCACCAGCTCGAGGAGGAGACTGGGATAAACACATATTACAAAGAGAATCCAAATGGATATATAGATTCAACTACCTGCATCCATATGGTTTGAATGATACGGTCTCCTACTCTTGTTTCCTTTGACTATTTATTCCTCTTTTTGGTGCAGGCTATTATATGGTGATCTGCGTCTGATTTGAGGAGATTTCTTGTTGTCATATGACCTTGTGTCATATTTATATTTAGCATTGTATACTGCCATCAAAATGTGACACTCCATTCTCACATGAGTTGATGCTTTGTACCTCTTTTTCATACTTTATTCATTACCATGTTCCTGTCTCAGTTGTTCTAGGACTACCAGTCATGTCATCTATTTTCTTTAATATTATACAGGCTCAATGGTCACTATATTTGGAGCCTGAGTGCTTGATGCGTTTAAGTTTGTTTCCCAGTTCCCCATGATCTATACATGCACTGAGCGCTTATTGTGTGTTGGCCATGGATCAGGACACGTCTGACGCATGTGTACTTGCATCTATTATAAGCAGTAGCGAGATTCCGAGCGTCCACGCATGCGCAGTATAAAACAAACCCGGCAAATGTGCTTTAATAATATAGGGATGCCGAGATGCTTTTACAACTGCTTAAACCAAAATATAGGTAAGAATGATCAGTATATTGCATCCTATGCCAGATATAGTGGGGAATCCCTATATTTACCTGTCAGAGGTGGGGATTTATTGAGATAGGTATACTTTTTAATGAGGTGGCTATCTAATTGGTAAAGGGAATGGTAGGAGTTTTTATTCTCTATATAATCCCTCCTATTTTCTCATATACTACCTGGGACACCATTGTTCTCCAGGAGATATCCATCCTGGTGAATACCCCTTTGAGATAACCAGGTACTATGTATTTATGGATCGTTGACATTTGAGTACACTATGTATTTGTTGGGGCTACATTTTGCCAGGAAATATGTTGCTATACCCCATTGATAAGTCCTGAATAGTGGGACGAAACGCGTCTGAGAAATAATTTATTTATTTTATAAAATCTTTTTTTTGTGGTAGTTACTCTTGAACTGTTGTTTTGTTGTTATGCGATAATTGTTGGTCATTTACCATTGGTGGTGAGTTCATTTCTAAAGTACACAACGTGCCTTTTTTGTTATACGCATTTGAGTTATATTGTGTAGTGGAACCAACAGCGTTGTTCACATACTCACCTCATCTGTACCTGTGTATGTTGCTATCTTTTCCCTGTACACCCTCTTGAACACAGATGTATACTTTAGAAGAGGACTTGGTGTTCAGGGCGTATTAGGGATTTTTTTGCAGGGTCACCCTTGTTAGGGCAGCATCCCCAGTAAGGGTGAGAGAAGGGATTAGTAGTCATCAGAGAGAGTTATACTCTATGTCCCGACTCCACTGCTCTTCATGGATTTGTGATTAGGTTTAAGTTGTCCCAAAGATATAATTTGGTCTAGTATATATTTTAGATTATTGATTAAAAGTTATATTTTAGAGGTTTGGACCTTTTTGTGTTTTGCTTAATATAGTCCTTCCCCTCATTTACATAGTTAGTTAGTACGGTTGAAAAAAGACACGTGTCCATCAAGTTCAACCAATTTATGATTTGGAATTATTTGGTTTTCTTGCATTACACTCTATGCATCGTGAATGAAAACTGTCTAGGTCTAAAATTCACTTTGTTGCCCATAGCAACCAATCAGAGTGCCCATTTCGTTTCATATGGTGCTCTAGAAAAATGAAAGGGGCGCTGTGATTGGTTGCTATGGGCAACATGGTGAATTTTAGACCTAGCCAATTTTCATACATGTGGCCCTATGTGTCAAAATAACACTTTCATTCATACTGTCGTATTTTGTATTATATACTCCTCTAGATCTCTATATCTGTGATGTGTCGGCACCAAGTTAAAAAATGGCGCATGCAAATTCATAGTTGTCGCTCAAAGTCTTTCTGTACTTTTAATCATGCAATCAGTCAAGTATTGTATAAAAAGTGCATATTATGGCACTGTGAATGAAAAGATAGAGCGGACACAAGCAGTACAAAGTCTTTGTGAATTGTCTCTTCTTGTGCAGGCAATTTAAACCTGAACTGTACATAGACTACATAAAAGGTTAAAGCCTAGGGCTATAGGATGCACACTATACTATTAGCAATAAAAATAACAGTAAAAAGCACAAAGTGCTTTTTATGGAGTCTACTTAAAGCCAACCAGCATTGCAATACTATATTCCCCTTATTAAATGTCCACAATATAGTATGAGAAACAGATATGGTTCTTAATATTATTGTATTAAGCAATCAAGATTTTTTTTTTGTAATGAGATGTATAAATCAGTAATCAAAGAGAATATAGAATGCTTCAAATGTATCCTGTAACATGAGCATCTATAAAAGCCAATGTCACTACCTGATGAGTTGATATAACTGATTACTGTCCTTAATAATGCATAATATTCACACATTTTGATTAAGATTTGCCTCGAACAATCCCTTTATTGTCAGCAGTGGGCAATGTATGATGCTGACATGATCACACACATACAGTATGTCCTGCACATCGTTGGCACCCACAAGTATTTCTCATCAAGCATTGTGTCAGCTGAAATGTGAGGGAGGGGTGATAGCTGGGCTCTGCCATCCACAGCTCATTGCAGAATCCGCTATGATATATGACGGTTTGTCATTGCATTTCTTATAGCCAGTGTTCTCTCCTAGATGACTGGATCCCAAAAGAGACGTGTTCACCACTTCTCTATATGAAGGGTTTTTAAAAATCACTCACTAGATTTTAAGATACCTGAATGAGGCCGACAGCTGCAAAATGTCAGCATTAATGGACATGGAGAGCTGTCCATAGTGCTGAATTGTACCTATTGTATTCCAAAAATAATGAAGGCTTTTGTTTAGTATGGCCTGCATGTTTATATTTATGCTAAATATACAACATAGACTGTTCTAGAGATAACAAAAGTTCTTCAGATTCCTGTGGATCCTGAAATATGGAATGTGACATGTTTACCTGCATGATATCTAGTGAAATGAGATAGCGCTACAGCACATTTTATCCAATGCTGTGTGATAGATCTATAAATATCATTCAGCTGTAACCTCTTGTTACACAACACACCTTCAAGCCCCTCTGAAAATTCTCATCCACAGCTCCCAATCTACTTCAAATGTCCCATCCCCCAACAGCTCTGTGTTATAAAGCTCCCCCTCCCCAGTGACTGGAGGTAGTTCAGTATTGCTCTTTAACCCATTGCTTACCAATGGGATAGCTGCAGCTATAGTTCTCACATGGCTGGGCCTAGTTTTCACACATCAGCTTCATGCTTTCAACCCGGTCATTTTTACATAGTAAGATGAATCAATGCACCTTTATTAATAGTGTGATTGTAATGAATTGCATCTCTAGATAGGAACTAACAGCAGTGAGTCATCTTGAAGGGGAAGTCACAATGGCAAATGTGATTACGATTCTGTGAACTTGTGGTTTGGGTGCAAGATCAAAGTAGAATATAGAAAACTGAGTACTGTCATATCCTGTTTATAGTTTAGATTGTTGATTTCTTCAGGAATTATGTTTTTCAGCTATTTTGCATTTCAATGTAAAGCCCTAGCGCACACACAAATAGACAAAAATTGGCAAAACTTGTGAATTTCCATCTTGGAGAAACATTGACTTTACATTAATAAAGTATTACATCTAGCATTAGTTCACTTTATTTAGGGTTTCACTTATTTTTGCTAATACTCTGTGCATGGTAGAAAAAAAAATCTCCTGTTGCTGTCTGAAAACCTCTAACATGTTGCTAGTGGCACAGATGTCTATTTGCTCTTATGTGTCTAAATTTAAAGGGGTTGTCCATTAAAACAAATAATTTTATTATATTGGGGTCAGGGTGCTCCTCTCGACTTCCTGGCTATTGACCCTGACACAGGTGAGGCTCTCACGTCAATGTAAGTGAATGGGAAAATATGTCAGCAGACGCAGCCCTAAATCATGGTAAATGCTGGAAAGGTGGTTCCATTAAGCTGGACTACATAGTCTTCCTGTGGCAGAAGGAATGTCCATTCTGCCTGGGACCTGCTAACAGTTAATTATTGACATCAGTTATGTTCCTAAATGTATAGGAAACGTGAGTGATGTCAATCATAGCAGTCATCAATTCGCTTTTCTGTGTGGTATAGACATATATATAGTTTGGAAAAAAAGTATTTGATACATTGGTGATTTGGCAAGTTTTCCCACCTATAAAGAATGGAGAGGTCTGTAATTTTTGTCATAGGTACACCTCAATTGTGAGAGACAGAATCTAAAAAAAAAATCCGGAAAATTACATTGTATGATTTTAAATAATTAATTTGCATTTTATTGAATTAAATAAATATTTTATCACCTAACAATCAGCAAGTATGCTGGCTCTCATAAACCTGTTAGTTTTTCTTTAAGAAACCCTCCTACTCTACAATTATTAGCTGTATTAAATGTACCTGTTTTAACTCATTACCTGTATAAAGGATACATGCCCACAAACTCAGACGATTGCACTTCAACCTTTCCACCATGGCCAAGACCAAAGTGCTGTCTAATGAGACCAGTGACAAAATTGTAGTCCTGCTGGGATGGGCAGCAGGACAATAGGCAAGCAGCTTTGTGAGAAGGCAACAACTGTTGGTGCAATTACTAGAAAATGGAAGAAACACAAGATAACTGTCAATGTTCCTCGGTCTGGGGCTCAATGCAAGATCTTGCCTTGTTGGGTAAGTGATTGAATCTGAGAAAGGTCAGGAATCAGCCCATAAATACACATGAGGACCTGGTCAATGACCAGAACAGAGCTGGAACCATAGTTTCAAAGATTACCGTTAGTAACACATTATGCTGTCATGGATTAAAATTCTGCAGGGCACACAAAGTCCTCCTGCTAACACCAGCACATGTCCAGGCCCATTTGCAGTTCTCCAGTGACCATCTGGATGATCCAGAAGAGTCATGGGAGAAGGGCATGTAGGCAGATGAGACCAAAATAGAACTTTGGTATTAACTCCACACTGCCGTGTTTGGAAGAAGAAGATGGATGAATACAACCCCAAGAACACTGTCCCAACCATGAAGCATGTGCCTGGAAAAATCATACTTTTGAAGTGCTTTTCTCCAAAGGGGATAGGATGACTGTACCGTATTGAAGAGAGGATGGATGGGGCCATGTATCGTGAGATTTTGGCCATCAACCTCCCTCAGTAAGAGCATTGAATTTGAGTCGTGCCTGGGTCTTCCAGCAGGACAATGACCCAAAAACACATGGCCAGGGCAACTATGGAGTGGCTCCGTACGAAAAATTTCAAGGTCCTAAAGTGGCCTAGCCAGTTTCCAGAACTGAACCCAATTAAAAATCTTTGGAGGGAGCTGAAACTCAATGTAGCCCAGCGACAGCCCCAAAACGTGAAAATCCCTGCTGCAGTGTGTCAAAACTTGGTCAAGAACTACAGGAAACGTCTGACCTCTGTAACAAAGGTAACAAAGTTTTCTGTAGCAAGTATTAAGTTCTGTTTTTCGGTATTACCAAATACTAAACAAATAATTTAAAAATAAGACAATGTGGTTGTTTGGATTTTTTTTTTTTTGGAGCCTGTCTCTCACAGTTGAACTGTACCTATGATAAAAGTTACAGACCTCTCTTTTTGTAGGTGGTAAAACTTGCAAAAACACCAGTGTATCAAATACCAATTTTCCCAACCATATATATATATGTTAAGTAATATTATTTTTTACTCTCATTTTTAAAGTATAACATAATGCCAAAATGGACTTTGTACTCTTATACTCTGTACTGTGTGATGTACAGAGAACTAGGTCATTCCATTCAATAAGGTTTATCAAATAGAATTCCATCTGATAAAACATGCTTTCAGCTGTGCCTTCTTGGGAGCAGTAGTGGATGCCCGAATTGTAATTGAAAACTATGTGATGCCTCACTTCCCACATAGAAAATTCCACTGTCTGTAGTGACTAAATACACTAAAACCAATGTCTATATTATACCCACTCAAATTCTCTTATTCCAAATATACCCCGAGAGGTAGCTGGTAAGAAGTGTATACTTCAATACAATAAATACTAATTTGAAGTTGACACAGTTGGTAACACATTTGTCCTGTTTTTCAGGCATTTGAAAGTAGTTTAGCTAGAAGTCAAAAGTAAAGTCACTGACACCGGAAATCTACACTTTGAGTTGTAAGATTAATGATATATATCACCTATGTTAGCCTCATTTGAATATCAAGTATATAGCTATTTTCTAGCAGGCGGAAGCGAGATTAGAAATGCAGCAATAGCACTGATAAATTGTAGGTTAAGTCAGGGGTAAAGGTAGAGGAGGACTAGAGGGGCTCGTGTCATTGATGACAGTTTTCCCATAGTAACCCTATAAAATTAGATGCTGTTGAATTCAGGGGACTATCCAGGTACATTTCTTATAATCAGCAGTTTTAGTTTCTTTTAGAGCTAAGGTAACAATAATATCTCACATTTTAAACTAATTTTGTAATGACTTATACATATTGTTTTTTATAGACAACTAAACGAAAAAGACAGAGTAAACTGTTAATGGACAGAGTGGAATGTCCAAGACTGAATCACCAAGACTGTAAATAATACATGTCTATAGCTAATGACAATAATGTGAACAGCAGTATTTATTGTGAACACCATGATGACCAATACTGTACAATCACAAAAACACCCAAAGACTCCTCCAGCTTCATGAAAAATCACTGGTAGATCCATTTTTTTATTACATATTTTTTATTTATACCATAGACAAATTGTATATATATATACACACAGTTGAAACCAGAACTTTACATACACTATATATATATATATATAATATATATATTATATATATATATATATATATAGTATATATTATATATATATATATATATTATATATATATATATATATATATATAGACACGTATGCATGTTTTTCTCACCATCTGACATGAAATCAAAATAAACCTTACCCGTTTTAGGTCAATTAGGATTACCAAAATTATTTATATTTGCCAAACGCCAAAATCATGAGAGAGAGAGAATTTTTTAAGGCATTTTTATTACTTTCTGCAAAGTCAAACGTTTCCGTACATTTCATTAGTATTTGGTAGCATTGTCCTTAAACTCTATGACTTGGGTCAAACATTTTGGATCTCCTTCCATAAGCTTCTCACAATAGTTGGTAGGAATTTTGACCCATTCCTCCTGACAGAACTGTCTGCATAGTAAAAAGTTTATGTCACGGATGCCTCGTCCCGGGTCGCAGGCGCATCTGTGCCCCGCTGCTGAGCGGCGCCGCGTCCCGCACGTCGGGTCGCGGGCGTGCTCGTCCCCCTGCCGGTGCCCAGTCTCACTTACCCGGCCACGTTCCTGCTCCGGCTGTCTCTGTCCCTCAGTGCACGCGGTCCCGCTCCCTAGGGCGCGGGCGCACGCCGGCAATGTTAAATTTAAAGGGCCAGCGCACCGGTAATTGGCTATTGCCGGTCGCTGCCCCTATTTAAGCCTGCCTCTTCCTAGTACCTCGCCGTATCTTTAGTGCCCTTTGCCTATGAGAAAGCGTTCCTAAGTCTTGTTCTGATTACCGTGTACCGTACCGTTCGCTTCCGTCCCTTGACCATGAATCTTGCCGCCTGCCCTGACCTTCCTGTCTGTCCACGACCATGAACCTCTGCCACCTGTCCTGACCTTCAGCCTGACCTCGATTACAAGCATGCCTTCCGAGTTTGTACCACGCTAAACCTCGGCTGCCTCCGCAAGAAAAGCCCGGTCAGGGTTAGCGCCCTGGTAGCCCTTCGACCGAAATTTAAGTCCATCCCGCTTTGGGGGGGGTCGGGTTGAAAACCCGGGCCCTTACTTAATTCCGCCTCCCTGGTGTGGCTTGCGGTGGCCCAGGGATCCACTACCCCCCCACCGGCCAGTTTACAACACTTGGATTACGATCCCTTTTTTAAAACAATTCGGAAAGCCCAATATGCACATTTTATGGAAGTTTTCTGTTTAGATTTTTTTGGGCCCCAAAAACCCTGAGTTAATTGGGAGACCATTTTTTTAGATGTATTTTAAATCACACAGAAACCAAAATGCTTTTTGGGGGTAACCCAGGGGAAAAAAGTCTAAAAAAATCGCCAAAGATATTGGAAGAAAAATTGTGGATCTGAAATTTTCCCGGGAAAACCTGAAGGTGTCGCGGGGCCCTAAGCCCTCTCCATTTTACAGCAATTTTGTTTGGTGTATAGAGCAGCTTTTTTTGGGAAATGATCCCTGGTTATTAAAATCTAATATGTGTTTTTCATTGAAACCAGGGGCCATTTTGGGGGGGTTAGACAGAGGAAAAAAAAAAAAAAAGGAAAAAAAAAAAAAAAAAAAAAAAAAAAAAAAAAAAAAAAAAAAAAAAAAAAAAAAAAAAAAAAAACAAAAAAAAAAATTTTTTTTTCCCACCCCCCCAATGATCGCAGGTTTTTGTGGGGTTTAGTCATAACGCAGGGGTTAATGAAAGACCCCAAAAAGACTCCCCAATTTTAAAAACACTCTAATTATCCCTTCCCAGAGGAACAGTATATTTAAAATTAAAAATAAAACAAACAAATACTTGATTTGGTTTTTTTTAAAGTGACTGCTATAAAAAGGGGGATGTTATCGCTTCTTTAGTTCGGCTGATTTAAATGCTCTCAGCTTCTCAAAATTAGAAATGCAGGGGCGTTTTTTCCCCTCCCAAACTGGGGGACATCATCCCCCCTTCAAAAATTTTTTGCTGGCTCCCGAGAATTTAAAACCCCCCACCCTTGAGTCCCAAAATGTCCCCTGTGGGCTCTCCCCTTAAACAGTCTTATTTTGTAAAGAGCTGTTTTACCCTACCACAGGTGGAAATTTAAAACTTTGGGGGACTGGGTTTTCTTCTTCCTTCACAGCTGGGGGATTTGTTAAAATTTAATCCGCTTTCTATGAAATTTCAAAAGATCTCCCTTTTTTGCAGGAGAAAGGGGGGATCGGGCAACCCCAATTGTGCTGTTTTAATTAAAAGAAAAACCCTGCAGGGTTTTTTCTGTTTCTTGTGGCTGTGCAGTGTGAAATGTGTGCCAGTCCCTTACTTTGAGTGAAAGGCAGGAATGCAAGCTCGTTGAATACAGCTGACTGGGGCCGAACAGAATGTAAATGAGCTCTCAGCTAGTGAAATGCAAGGAGGAAGGATCCAACCAGCACTGGATATCAGTGTAAATAGAAACAGAAGATAAGGGATCCTGTGATAACAAGACAGCTTTGCTAATGACATCTAATTGCAAAGTTACTTGTTTTCACTGTCCCCTTATTCTGAAGACCATTTAATGAAATGATGCAACTCCTTTAAGTTCCTTAGTAGGGAAAAAAGTTTCATAAAGTTTTTTAAAATATGAAAAAAATAAAAAGTAAAAACCATAAAAAAATTACATAATCGATATCAGCAATTATCTGAACTATTAAAATATTATGTTATTTAATCTGCAATGTAAATACTGTAGAAAAAAATTAAGGACCCTATGCCAGAATTATTGTTTTTTGGTCAAAAAATACCCTTAAAAAAGTAATCGAATATTTGTTTCTTCCACAAAATGGTACCAAAAATAACCAGCTCACCCCATCAAAAATAAATCCTTGCATAGCTATGTTGACATAAAAAATAAAAATGTTATAGGTGTGGCGACACAAAGCGAATGTTTGTTTTTTTTAAATGTTTTTAATTTATTTTTTAAGTAGTAAATCAGCATAAGAACTAATCATACTGACCCACACAATAGGGGTGTGTTCCCACAGCAAAGATCAAATACCAGTTGGTATTTTGTCTTTTTTTGCACGTAGGGGCTTTTGTTCACGATTTGTGGATTCAAGACGTCCCGCTTCGCACCCATATGTTCATGTTCTGCCCGGGCAGAAGAATGAACATGTTCTAAGTTTTTCATTACCAGATTGTAAGCTCTTGCAAGCAGGGCCCTCACACCTTGTGTCTCATCTGTAAGTAGCTTTTCATTGTGCAATGTATGTCTTTTGTCTGTACCTACACCCTCCAAATTGTAAAGTGCTGCGGAATATGTTGGCGCTATATAAATAAAGATTATTATTATTATTATTACGCCGGTGGTGTAAATAAACGTCCAGGGGAAAATCCGTGCAGTATTGACTGCTGAACGTATTTTCTAATTAAATCAATATAAAAGGTTGACAGTCGCTTTACAGACAGTTTTCAAATCGTCTCTAAAACCGACTGAAAACTTTTGCCAAGGGGACAAGACCATCACTTAACATTAAATTTTTATTGCCTCATGGACATCATAAACGTTAACCCCTCCCCCTCTCAAAAATATGCCATTGAGTCTTTTTTTTTAAATTGTACCCTACAAATAATTTTTTTCAAAGTTTCTCAATAGATTATATGGGATGCTAAATGGTGTCAAAATACAACTTTTCCCACAATAAAACAAGCTCTCATATGGTTATGTCAGCAGAAAATATTAAAAAAGTTCTGGTTCCTTGCTAAAAAAAAAAATTAAAAAAGAAAAATTAGCTGGGTCCTAAAGGGGTTATTGTTAGATTTGAAATATTTGTTACTGAGTGGTTAGTATTCAGAGGTAAACAAACAAGGTACTGTCAGATATTGGAATAATCAGTACTATATGGTACGGTAGTTGTACTAAGAAAACACATGCATACAACATTTCATTTGGAACATAGTTTGCGATGGTGCCATGGGCCACTGAGGACTCAGGTAGGAGATGATGATGCTGGTTAATAGCGAGTAGCCCCTTGAGTGTTGAATTTAATGTTCATGGAAGAAATCACACATTACATAGAATCACAGCTGTCAAACAACCAATCCATGCAAAATGCTGTTGTCTGCAGAACTATACACAGTTCACATTAATATGGAGCCCACAAAGCACAGACTCTCTGGTCCTAGTTTCATAGCCAGGCACAATGCATTGTTGCAGGAAAATATAATACCCAAAGGGGAGAATCAGTAAACTCCATGCAGATGTTATCCCTGGTTAGAGTTGAGCAAAGGCAATAAGGTTAACAAGTAACTGTGATCTCCCTTTTCCTTTAATATTATATTAAAGCCTGTACTGCTTTTACTGGCTTCTTTGTGCCAATAAAGGATTGTTTTGTTTTCCAGCCTTAAGTAATCTCTGCAAGAAAGGATTAGCATTATTCTTGTGATCAATATTGAGCACAACGACTATCCTAGAGCTTTGCATGTTTTATTGATAGAACAAGTCAATGAAGACATCAGCGACCTGATGAAAGTACAGGCCACAACTAAGTAGTTTTCTATTTGTAACAAAAAGTCAAAAAGATTCATTATGAACTTATTTTGTGTTGTGTCCTGATCAGTATATTTGTAGTGTCCATTATATAACAATTAATGTAGAATGAATTTATGTTCCCTCCCCTCCATTATTCATTTTGTTCATTTTCTTTTACTTGTTGGTGTTGTATAGGAGAGGAAGATTCCTGTAGACTATATTTCACACCTGAAGCACAAAGGTCCACATAATTTCATATAGTGCTCTGTAAGGCCGTGTTCACATGGCTTATTCCCGACGGATTTGTGAGCCGGATTGCTTTCCAAATTCGCCGTAAAATAAGGGGGGGGGGACGGGGGTGGCCGGGCCGGGGGGGGGGCCCCGCTCCCCCCCCCATAGACATACATTGTTTCGGCGCGTACGCGCCGTAAATAATGTGCTGTCACTTTCCCCCCCCGCGGCGGATTCGCCGAGCGGGGAAGGGGGAAAACGGAAAAATCCAAATGTTCCTATGAGAGCATGGATTCCCGTAATTACTCCGAGGAGGCCCGCCATACTGCGGGAAAATGGCGCGCAGTACTGCGCCAATCCGCGGCAAAATAAGCCGTGTGAACGAGGCCTTACAATGAAAGGGGCGCTCTGATTGGTTGCTATGCAAAACAAAGTGAGTTTTAGACCTAGACAGTTTTCATACATGTGGCCAAAAGAGTGTGAGAATTGTCTTATCAGATGTATGAATCTTGAAGGCTCTAATTGATTAATCCAAACCATGAAAGGCATAGTGTATTTTAAGCCACGGTACTGCTAACAAAAAAATTTTAATGCGATATTGGTATGATGACCTCAGCAGATACCATTCAGAAAACTAAAATCAGCAACAGAAGGGAAAGTACCTAATGCAGTATTATATCACTTATAGTATAGTCATATGATGACCTAGAAAATATGCTCAATTTAGGGGGTTGTTAAAAAATAAGCACATCTTGAATAGAAGCATGCCCAAGAATCAGTTAGTTTGTATGTGTCTTAGTGCATATTGCTATAATTAACAAATTAGATCCTTTCCCAATGTGATGCTAAAATATCAATATATTCATTGTTATAACAAGTAATACAGTTGTGGTTCCACATTAAAAAAAATTATGAATTTGGGCCTAAAAGGCTTTTTTGGGGAAAAAAAATTTTTTCTTTACAAAAATAGCCAAGGGCAAACCTAGAGAATTGTGCAGCGAGTATATGTACCTGTTATATGCCCCATCATTTTATGTTCCTTGTAACCAGTGGTTCTTGCCCCATTTTCCCGGTATCCATTGATTTATATCATTTGTTTTTAAAAAAATTACCGCATTAATCATTGGGAAAAAATTAAATTGTTATGAATAACCACAACATCTGCATAAAAAGGACAAGATGTGAATACATGAACTATAGTGCCTTGGAGTATAGTGCTAAAAAGACAGTGTTTTCGCTATGAAGATTGTTTTGAAACCAAACAAACATTAGTCAGAAATTCTCTTAATTTACACTTTCAAACTCTGTTTACAATCAAGCTCTTGTCTTAATTAAAACATCTTAATTAAAGAAAACGTTATCTGGCCACCATGTTCCTTGGGAATGGATGATCTTCAATGTATTTGGTATTTACTAGCTTTGTTTTGTAGATATATATGTGAACAGATTTCAAATGTTATATCTGAGTGTTTCTTTATATTAATAAAATGCTGCCTTTGGCTCCACAATCACAAATACATATCCCAATCAGCTTCAGTCATCAAGTGCCGCCTAAATAAAGTGTGGCTCGAGTTACTGATATGCTGCATGGCTGGCCTGTCATTGTAGTCTGAGCTCCACAGCCCAGCCACGGCCCCCTTCTCACATTTACAAATATTCTTGCCACTTAAAAACACTTTAAAGCGGAAAAGATTTGGGGGGGGGGGGGGGGGGGGGGGGGGGTTTTTTTGGATGACAGTTGCCGCCCAAGAAACAGCCCTAAGTAAGGTATGATACCCACCATTAGAAATGGTTTACAACAAATTACATTTTACTCTCCTACTTTGCTAATTATTAAACAGAATTGTTTTACCATGAGCTCAAAATTAATAAGTAGGTCAATGTAAGTGATGCTTTCCTCAACTAATATATTTAGTGATTGCTGCATAACTGCTTTTTCACTCCACTCCATTATGTCTATTTCTGAGACTATAGTTTAGCTACAGTGCCTACAGGGATTGTAAGGTAGTCTAGAATACACCTCCTGTATCCTGTTTGGTTCAGGCTGCTGCTCTCTCTTCTACCTGCAGCTTTGCATTCTTAAATTAGCTGCTATCTATGAACACAAGTCTTTCACAGAGTTTTAGGGAAAAATGGCATTGAAGTCAAAAAAACAGTTAAATCACATTATTAAACCACTAGTAATTCCAGATACCATTTTTGTGCACCTGGACAGCAGTAGACAGGTTAAGTGATAAATTCCAGTGGTTGTAAAGGGATCTGGGGCCATGCGCCACGAGTTCAAGGTGGGGCCCCCAGATGTCTTTTTGGGTTTTTAAATTTTAGGGGAACAGGGGGGGCCCGAGTAGTTCTTGGGAAATCTTGGTTTTTATTTTCTTCCAACCAAAGTCGGGGCATTTTAGCCCCTGCACATTTTTTTTTGTAAGTCCCTTCTGCTCCAGGGGGACAAAACATCATGTATAAGTGTTTGTGATCTTCAAAGATAGATTAATACCCAAATTAGTTGAAAGCACCTACTGTATGGATGAGGGAACCAGGGAATGCCACAAAAACATTCCCAGCACCATAATGCTGCCACCACCAGCTTGTGTTCTTTCAACAATGGTTGTAGGGTGTTTTTTCTCTGATGTTTCTTGCCTGACACCACAACGTCTATCCTTATGATGTCACAGAAAACCTGACTAATTGGAGAAGGCAAAAGGTGTTCATACTGCCATGAAAATTGAAACCTATTCTGATGAAACAACTTTGGTAGCAAAGATGCAGTGACCATCTGTCTGCTTTAGAGCCCCATACACAGTAGGGTTCGCTAAACTGTTGTTTTAGACACACATCAGCTAGCCCCTGGTACATTTTGCTGATGTGTGCTCCACTTGAGTGTATAAAGTCCGCCCTCATCACCTTTGTATCCGACGTCCATTTCTCACATCAATGGCATGTGGTGCTCTGCAGTTTCCACGTCATTTATTACCCTCACAATACACTTTCACCACAGCAGCATATGAACAGTTCACATACTGCGCATTTTCAGAAATACTGTGATTCATGGCCCAAAAGCCAACAATGATCCCTTTCCGAGGGACAAGGGATGTGTGTACCGACAGCCTATTATACACCTTATATACCAGCCAAGCCAGCTCATGACACATGACTTCCTTTGTGAGCTATGCACTGCTAAGGTAGAGAGTAGAAAGTGGTCATGTGACCCGACCGTGTATATTACAGCAAGGATAAAATAACTAGGAGGTACAGGCTACTAAAGCACCAGTGAGAAAATTATGAACATCAGGTATTTGCCACATGTACTGAGTGGAAAGAGCATTAGTAAGTAGAACTCTGGAGAAATACTGTATCATCAATGATGGTGTCTAAAATATTCCATTTGTACAGATAGCAAAATCCTCTTATTATTATAAAGGCATAAAGAGAAGTATATAAAGATTGACCTCGCTATTACTGCTGATGCTCTAACATTACTTTTCTCTAATGATTAATGAATGATCTGTTGCTCTCACCCTTTTAAACCGGTTGTGTCCTTCACTTATGTCTTTGTCTTTTAAGTGAAGGACACACTGGAAGGGAATGCAAAGGATGAATCTGTGTCTTCCACAATTCACATGAGAATGAACATGGAAAATTGGTTATTTGAATTTTTTGTTCTAAAACATTTGCAGAAATTGTTCTTACAAATGTGTAATTTTACATTCTTTTACTTACAGGTTTTACTGGGACCTAACAATGTTAATGTTGATGGTGGGGAATCTCATTATCATTCCAGTGGGCATCACTTTCTTTAAAGAGGAGAACACACCCGCTTGGATTGTGTTTAATGTGGTCTCGGACACTTTCTTCCTTGTGGATCTGGTGCTGAACTTTCGCACAGGGATTGTGGTGGAGGACAATACAGAAATTATCCTAGAGCCACAACGTATCAAGATTCGCTATCTAAAAAGTTGGTTTCTTGTGGACTTTGTATCCTCCATTCCTGTGGACTACATTTTTCTTATTGTTGAAACACGAATTGACTCAGAGGTTTATAAGACTGCCAGAGCCTTAAGAATTGTACGCTTCACTAAAGTACTCAGCTTGCTTCGACTCCTGAGACTTTCCAGGCTTATCCGTTATATTCATCAATGGGAGGAAGTAGGTCCAAGTGTTTCTACATTATTGCTTTTTAATATTGTAATGGTACAATATGGGAGAATTTCTCTTACAATGATGCAGTGGTGTCATACATTTTTAAAATAAATTCATACAAAATTATACTAGTAAGATTTTAAATGATTGGATATATCTTTGTGATTTTCATTGTTCCCACTGATTCTGTATAGTTGCACAACATTTTATTAGCATTACCCATCTAATTTGTTGTTTCGTGCTTATAATATTGTCCCACTCATCTCAATGTTCATGTCATATATCATTGCACCTCTCACCCCTGTGTTCATATTATATACCATTGCACCTTGCATCCCAGTATTCATATCATATAACATCGCCCCTCTCATACCTGTGTTCATATCAAAAAAGCATTGCCCCCTCATACCTGTGTTCATATCATAACCATTGCCCCTCTCACACCTGTGTTCATATCATATAACATTGCCACTCACACCCCAATGTTGATATCATATACCATTCCCCCTCTCACCCCATGTTCATATCATATACCATTAACCCTCTCACCCCTGTGTCGATATATAACATTAACCCTCTCACCCCAGTGTTCAGATCATATACCATTGCTCCTCTCACCCTTGTTTTCATATCATGTACTATTGCCCCTCTCACCCCAGTGTTTATATCAAATACCATTGCCCCATCACGCCAATGTTCATAACATTTACCATTGCCCATCTCAAACCTGTGTTCATATCATTGCTACTCTCACCCCAATGTTGATATCATATACCATTAAGCCTCTCACCCCTGTGTTCATATCATACACCATTCCTCCTCTCACCCTTGTGTTTATATCATACACCATTCCTCCTCTCACCCCATGTTAATATCATATACCATTAAGCCTCTCACACTTGTGTTCATATCATATACCATTACTACTCTCACCCCTGTGTCAAATACCATTGTCCCTATCACCCCAATGTTCATAACATATACCATTGCCCCTCTCCCCCTGTGTTCATATCATATATCATTGCCACTCTCACCTCAATGTTGATATCATATACCATTACTACTCTCACCCCTTTGTTTATTTCATACACCAGTCCCCCTCTCACCCCATATTCATATCATATATCATTAACCCTCTCACCCGTGTGTTGATATAATATACCCTTAACCCTCTCACCCGTGTGTTGATATATAACATTAACCCAGGGGCGTAACTAGAGAAGCCAGGGCCCCATAGCAAACTTTTGGATGGGGCCCCCCCCCCCCTCCCTGACCACGACCATGTACCAGGACATGCTGTTTGATAATGTAGATAATTCAAGGGCAACTACCTCACCATACATCTCACCATCATACTGTTACCAATCAAATCCCACAAATCCCAAGACCAACATTACCAATAACGCTAGTACCTAAGGACCTGATTATACCCCCAGAACACGACCACAAATTCCCACCCCCCATAGTGACTGAATAATACCCCTACACTATTAACTGATCAGTACACAAAGACCAATACTGTCTAATAATAATAATAATATATAAAAAATATAGTGACCAAAATTTGGTATATACTAGTGTACACAGCTCTGCAGACTGTATATAACCACCAATACAGTGACCATATAGTGGTAGACACCAGTGTACACAGGCTCTGCAGACTGTGTACTACCACCATACAGTGACCATATAGTGGTAGACACCAGTGTACACAGGCTCTGCAGACTGTATATTCCCACCATACAGTGACCAGATAATGGTAGACACCAATGTACACAGGCTCTGCAGACTGGAGATTACCTCCATCCAGTGACCATATAGTGGTTAGACAGCAGTGTACACAGCCTGTGCAGACTTTATAAGTGATTACAGTGCAGTTACATCTTGTGACTCACAGGTGACGTTTCTCTGACCAGTCGTTGACTTTCTCTTTTGTTCTGCTTTCCGGTCCATTTCCGCCATCTTGATGACATCTCCCGACCACTTGTCCCTGCAGATTTAGACACAAATATCTTAGAATCTTGACTTTTCCAGCACCTGCCCCTGGCAAATATGGGGTTGCATTTAGGCAGCAGGGTTTAGATTGGATATATGGGGCCCCCAAATAGGCAAGGTTTAGGTAGCCAATAGAGTGCCCATATAGGCAGGCAGGGTTTAGGTAGCCCTTTTAGGGGCATACAGGTAGACAGGGGTTAGGTGGGCTATAGGGCCATATAGGTAGGGTTTAGTTTGCTAAAGGGGCCCCATATAAGTTTGGACCGGCAGGCTTGTGGGGGTTTTACAGGCAGGCTTTGGGGTATACGGCAGGCATATAGGGGTGTTTGAGCCAGGCATGAAAGGGGGCTGTACAGACAGGCTTATGGGGGCTGTATAGGCAGGCATATAGGGGGCTGTATAGGCAGGCAGGCATATAGGGGGCTGTATAGGCAGGCAGGCAGATAGGGGGCTGTATAGGCAGGCAGGCAGGCAGATAGGGGGGTGTATAGTCAGGCAAGCAGGCATATAGGGGGCTGTATAGGCAGGCAGGCTTTTAGGGGCTGTATAGGCAGGCAGGCTTTTTAGGGGGCTGTATAGGCAGGCCGGCATATAGGGGGCTGTAAAGGCAGGCAGGCATATAGGGGGTGTATAGGCAGGCAGGCAGTCAGTTGGGTGTATTGGCAGGCAGGCAGGCATATAGGGGGCTTGTAGGCAGGGAGGCATATAGGGGGCTGTATAAAGGGAGGCAGGCATTTTAGGGGGCTGTTAGGCAGGCAGGCCATATAGGGGGTTGTGTAGGCAGGCAGGTATATAGGGGGCTGTATTGGCAGGCGGGGGATATGGGGGCTATAGGCAGGCATATGGGGGCTAAAGGCAGGCATATGGGTGGCAAAAGGCAGGCATATGGGGGGGTATAGGCAGGCATATGGGGGGCTATAGGCAGGCATATGGGGGCTTTTAGGTAGGTATTTGGGGGGTATTAGGCAGGCATATGGGGGCTATAGGCAGGCATATGGGGGATATAGGCAGGCATATGGGGGGTATAGGTAGGCATTTGGGGGGGTATAAGGCAGGATATGGGGGGCTATT
Organism: Phyllomedusa bahiana; assembly: GCA_025379985.1. Classification (NCBI taxonomy): domain Eukaryota; kingdom Metazoa; phylum Chordata; class Amphibia; order Anura; family Hylidae; genus Phyllomedusa; species Phyllomedusa bahiana. The sequence goes on from JAODAL010017355.1 coordinate 69,836, forward strand.
TGACAGGGGAATGGGGGGTATAGGCAGGCATATGGGGTTGGTATAGGCAGGCATATGGGGGGGCTATAGGCAGGCATATGGGGGGCCTTTTTAGGCAGGCATATGGGGGGCTATAGGCAGGATTTTAGGGGCTATGGGAGGCATATGGGGGGCTACAGGCAGGCATTATGGGGGGCTACAGGCAGGCATATTGGGGGCTATAGGCAGGCAGAGGGGGGCTAAAAGGAAGGCAGACGGGGGCAAAAGGCAGGCATATGGGGGGTAAAGGTAGGCATATGGGGGGTAAAGGTAGGCATATGGGGGGGGTAAAGGTAGGCATATGGGGGGTATAGGCAGGCATATGGGGGGTTTTAGGCGCATTTGGGTTTGGTTAAGGCCCGGCATATGGGGGCTATAAGGCCCTGCTATGGGGGCTATAAGGAGGCATATGGGGCTTTTTGGAACATATGGGGGTATAGGCAGGCATAATGGGGGGTTTAAAAGGCAGGCTTTATTTTGGGGGATAAGGCAGGCATATGGGGGTATTTTAGGCAGACATATGGGGGGGCTAAAAGGCAGGCATATGGGGGGCATAGGCAGCATATGGGGGGCTATAGGCAGGCATATGGGGGGCTTAGGCAGGCAATATGGTGGGGTTAGGTAGGCAAAATGGGGGCTATAAGGGAGGCATATGGGGCTATAGGCAGGGCATATGGGGGCTATAGGCAGGCATATGGGGGTAAGGTTGGCATATTATAGGCAGGCATATGGGGGGCCTTTTTAGGCAGGCATTATGGGGGGTATAGGCGGCTTGGGGCTATAGGCAGACCCTATGGGGGCTATAGGCAGGGAATTGGGGGGGTATAGGTAGGCATATGGGGGCTATAGGCAGGCATATGGGGGGCTAAGGGCCGGCATATGGGGGGCAATAGCAGGCATATGGTGGTAGATAAAATAAGAAACAAACTTACTCACCTCGCTCCACGCTCCCCCGATGCGCCGCTCGCTCCGCTCTGCTGCGCTCCCTGCAGGCTCTCGCGCTCAGCCAGTGATGTGACGTCAAGCCGGGCGCCCACGTGACAACAGAAGGCCTGCAGGGGGAAGTAACAGGGAGGGCTGATCGGCGCTCCGTCCTGCTTACTACCGCAGACAGCGCTGCCTCCTGAACGCTCGGGCCGGGGGGCCGGGCGTTCAGAGGGGATTATGCCCGGGCCCCGTTGCTCCCCGCCCGCCGCAGTGAACTGTTAAGTTCACTGCCGGGGGGGCCCAGGAGCGACATTACCGGGGTTAGCGGACGTGGTAGCAGCTGCCCCGGGGCCCCCCGAAGCGCAGGGGCCCCGTAGCAACTGCTACCCCTGCTACCCCGGTAGGTACGCCCCTGCATTAACCCTCTCACCCCAGTGTTCAGATCATATACCATTGCTCCTCTCACCCTTGTGCTCATATTATGTACCATTGCCCCTTTCATCTCAGTGTTTATATCAAATACCATTGCCCCTATCACCCCTATGTTCATAACATATACCACTGTCCCTCTCACTCCTGTGTTCATATCATATACTATTAACCCTCTCACATCAACGTTTATATCATATACCATTTTCCTTCTGACTCCAAAGTTCACATTATAAACCATTGCCCCTCTCGTTCCAATGTTCATTTCATATACCATTACCTGTCTCACCTTTATGTTCATATCATATACCATTACCTCTATTACATCAGTGTTCATATTTTATACCATTGTCACACTTGCCACTCTAAGCCCATTGTATCCAATTACACTGCTGTCCATTTTTTTAACTCTTATATTTTTCCCTTTAGATTTTTCACATGACGTATGACTTGGCAAGTGCTGTAGTACGCATTGTAAATTTAATTGGCATGATGTTACTTCTTTGCCACTGGGATGGCTGTTTGCAGTTTTTGGTGCCAATGTTGCAGGAATTTCCGGATAATTGCTGGGTTTCTTTGAACCGCATGCAGGTAAGTATAATAGTAAAGTAATTGTCAGGTTTTTTTTGTACATTTAGCATTGTTTTGTAATTTGCAGTATCCTTCAAAGCGATTCTGGCAATAAACCTGGCCATGGAAAGGAAAAAGGTGCCACAGTCTGACCTGATTCCCATATTTGATATTGAGGAAAGAGCATATAAAAATAAATATTTCTCACAGTATAAACAATGAACTCAATAGAAAATATTTTGTATTATGGCAAATAGATCCTTACATTGTTTTTTGTGAATTTATATTTGGAAGTAAATAATCACTAAAATTGTAAGGGTCCGCACACACGTGACAGATAATCTGTAGATTTGCATGTGAAAAATCTGAAATATGATCCAGAACCAGCAGTATGAATGAGAATTTAAGAAATTTACATCAAAACTCTGCAAATAAAAATCTGCAGTCAATCCACACAGAAATTGACCTGTAATGCGGATTTTAAATCTGCAGCATGTCAATATCTGTTGCAGATATACTTCATATTTCTTCCGAATTTCCTCTATTGACTACAATGGGAAAATCCAAACCCACAGTGAAAATTTATTGTTGAGGCATTTTCTGCGGAATTTAATTTACAGGAAGATTTTTTAACGCATCTTTTAAATTTTACACACTATGAGGGACATGTATGGAAACTGTCTTGGTCTAAGACTGTCTTTGTTGTCCATAGCAACCAATCACAGCTCCCCTTTCATTTTTACAGAGCACTATATGAAATTAAAGCAGAGCTCTGTTTGGTTGCTATGGGCAACAAAGAAAATCTTACACCTAGACAGTTTTCATACATGTCCACCTAAGGACCTTATTTGTGGAAACTGTCTAGCTGTAGCACTGTCTTTGTTGTCCATAGCAACCAATCACAGCTCCCCTTTCATTTTTACAGAGCACTATATGAAATTAAAGCAGAGCTCTGTTTGGTTGCTATGGACAACAAAGAAAAATCTTACACCTAGACAGTTTTCATACATGTCCACCTAAGGACCTTATTTGTGGAAACTGTCTAGCTGTAGCACTGTCTTTGTTGTCCATAGCAACCAATCAGAGCTCCGCTTTCATTTAGTGCTATGGAAAAATGAAAGCTGAGCTCTGATTGGTTGCTATGGGCAACAAAGACAGTCCTATTGCTAGACAGTTTTCATACATAAGGCCCGAAAATTCTGCAGCTGCCAAAAATGCAATAATTCTGCACCAATTTGCTGTGGATTTGTTGCTTTGTATTTTACTACAGATTTTCTGTTGTAGAAAACCTGCAGTATTTATGTCCTATGTTCAGGGACCCTCATATTTACCAATTAGGATGGAGACAATTTTTGAAAATTGAACTATGGGCAACTGGATGGACATCTGTCTTTTTTCATCCTTCCAAACTATGGGCCATATGTATGAAAACTGTCTAGGTGTAAGACTGTCTTTGTTGACCATACCAACCAATCAGAGCTCCCCTTTCATTTCATATAGTTCTCTGAAAAAATGAAAGGGGGGCTCTGATTTGTTGCTGTGGGCAACAAATAAAGTTTTACACCTAGACAGTTTTCATACAAGTCCCCCTATGTAACATGTTTGAAAACTGAAATTCACAGAAACACTACCAAAGGGCCCCACTAAAATATAACTTTTAATAAATCAGTTAAAATTTATGTTGCCAAAACTATACATGGATACAAATAATCTCCACTGACTATGACAGAGACACCAATCCCTGAATACCCTCAATTAGAGCCAGATTATTGCGTATAGGCATGCAAAAGGTAAAGAAAACTTCTCTCATTACTCATAAATATTTCACAGATAGTAGAAATGTCTCTCATTACTCACGATTTGCTGACCCGGACACAGTCGTCCATAACTTTTTCAAATCCTAGAGAGAGGGGGATCCAAAATCAAAGATTCCCTAAACGATCCCTGCGTTAATATCTTCCTCGATGATGGAGTATTCGCCCCAAAAAGGACGGCCCCATATAAAGATGACTCACTATACAATTTGCCCTGACTCTAAAAGGAGGGATAAAAATACAAAATGAAGTGCAAAACAAAAATCCAAGCTTTCTCACAAATAGTTGAAGAAAGCTGCACATCCCGACGCGTTTCCCCCCTTCAAACAATCCAAAGGGGTTCCTCAGGGGATATATATATATATGTGGCCAAGATGCATTTATGACCCAAGATGGGGTCCTTCCCAATACAGATGGATTGGTGAAGCGGCACATTCAGTCTCTCATTCAATCTATTTATATACAAAAAGCTCCTCCTCTTCCCCAGATTACTCACCAATCACAAGGCGCCGACTATAATTGAAAACGATTGGTGAGTAATCTGGCGAAGAGGAGGAGCTTTTTGTATATATATATATATCCCCTGAGGAACCCATTTGGATTATTTGAAGGGGGGAAATGCGTCGGGATGTGCAGCTTTCTTCAACTATTTGTGAGAAAGCTTGGATTTTTGTTTTGCACTTCATTTTCTATTTTTATCCCTCCTTTTAGAGTCAGGGCAAATTGTAGGGTGAGTTATCATCATATGGGGCCGTCCTTTTTGGGGTGAATACTCCATCATCGAGGAAGGCATTAACGCAGGGATAGTTTAGGGAATCTTTGATTTTGGATCCCCCTCTCTCTAGGATTTGAAAAAAGTTATGGACGACTGTGTCCAGGTCAGCAAATCGTGAGTAATCAGAGACATTTCTACTATCTGTAATATATTTATGAGTAATGAGAGAAGTTTTCTCTTCATTTTGCATGTCTATACGCAATAATCTGGCTCTAATTGAGGAGTATTCAGGGATTGGTGTCTCATATTCAGTGGAGATTATTTGTATCTATGTATAGTTTTGGTAACAAATTTTAACTGATTTATTTAAAGTTATATTTAGTGGGGCCCTCTTGTTGTGTTTCTGTGAATTTTTGTTATTTGTGGGCTTTTTGGTTCTGCTGGGAATCAGCAGATTCTGTGAATTTATGTTTGAAAAATTGCACAGACTAGACAGTTGTACTTCTCAGTAGGTTAATGCAGCATCTGTCAATATGTATAAAAGGGTCTCACAATACTTTATAAATGTGAGACAAAAACATGTTTCAAAATGTGCGCCAAAAAAGTGTCAGAGACAAATTTGGTTTCCGCCTTGCCAGTTTTGAAATGGCATGGATTAGTGCTTCCTGTTTGCGACACATTCTGTTGAGATATATTCATAAACGTGTCTAATATTATGAATGTGCCGTGACACGCCACCTAAGAATTGGGGCGGACAAAATTGTTGAGGATGATGCCGCAAATTGTGCCAGAATTCTGACGCAACTGTTGAGAAATGTGCCCCACTGTATTTGGTAGTTCAATATTGTTGATGCCCTTAATAGAGAATTTAAATGATTTTCGAAGATATATTAAACCTATAGTATTCTTGTGCTAGCAAACAAACGTCTTAAAGTATGCAGAATTGTGAGTAAGGAAGATGTGTGAATTATTGTGCTTACAATAAAATAATAATACAAATAATATCATTTTACAATGACGTCTAATTGGAGAAAATATAAATAAATCTTACCAAAAACAACAGAGAAAATATTAGTGCATTCCATGACCTGCTGTGCCACAATGTATCCCTATTTGTAGGAACTGGATCCATGGCCATTGAGCTTTTCCTGCAAGAATACCCTTTATGTGTGCTTAACATACTTGGCACCAGAACTAAGTAACAGAATGCTGATGCTAAAGAAAAAAAAAAGATGTGATTTATATTTCTGACACAAGCTTATCTCTGGAGGATCAGGCTTGTTAAAACTTAACAATACATTTCTTTCTAAATCAAATCATCAAAGAAGTGTCTGGAGGGTCAACAAATACATAAAGATGTGAAAGTTGTTATCTGACATGTATCTAATGTTCATGGTTAATTGTAGACTGCACATGCCTAGCCAATTGAAATAGCTAGATAGTATTGGTGCCACAGGAAACATGCTAAAACAATCAATCAAATCCTAATTTTTCTCTCTACAGTATTCCCTTAAGTGCATCACTAAACACTATGGGCAACATGTCCCAATACGAATGCGCCATAGTTTTGGTGTATTTTGCGGCAAAAAAACCTTAGACGCCATATTCTCAATATAAATGAACTGTAATATACCAATACTATTGAGGCGCATTACATACACTAGTATGCACGACACATTGTAATGCGCCTATTGAGGCACATTACATACACTAGTAATGATACGTTATGTGCCTCGATTGCGCAATGTGCCTTTTTAGGCGCAATAAGTTTACTATGCAAGGAATACCAGACGCCAGATTTTTTTAAAGGATCGTACTTTCAGCCGCACTTTACACTGATTAAATGGGCCTAAAAGCTGCCGTGGCAATGCCGATTTTTGGACGTCACCCTCTTTTGTGATTTGTAATGTGGTATTCAAAACTAAATATCCTCAATTTCTAATTTATTTTCTTGTATGCATACTCTTTGTATGCATTCCAGGAATAACTTAGGGGGACATATAAGACTTTCTTTGTTGGCCAAAGCAACCAATCAGAGCTCATCTTTAATTTTTTTAGAGTATTATGTTTGGTTGCTTTGGCCAACAAAGAAAGTCTTAGACCTAGACAGTTTTCATAAATAAGGCATTAGTCAAAAAGGACATGTATGAACCTGGAGCCGACCCGCCAGTTGTACCTCTGTTTTCAATAGTGTACGATCCCACAGTTTGTATGAAAAGGTCTCACGGCACTTTATAAATGGGTCCCATTATATGCCAGAAGTAGTCTCAGTCATGCCACTTTGACACTTGTTTGGATTTTTGTCAACAGTTTTGTGCATTTTTGCCGCATTGTACAACTCTGGTGCAACATTAGCACCGCATCTTTGGCACATTCAAAAGTGTTGTGTCTGCACAGATTGTGCCAAGTTTTTGCGTACAACGGGTCATACATCTGTGGAACAAGGCTACGACAGTTTGGCTCAAAGCACGGCAAACAAATGGCACAGCCACGTTCATACATGTCGCCCTAAGTGCAGAGATGGATAACGGGCTTGTATGCATGTTTAAAGGGGTTGTCCAGTTCACATAAAAATGAAATAATAAGTTGATGGTACCCAATAAAAGTTTTTTTTTAAATAAACCTATACTCACCTTCCTCTGCTCTTCCGTTCCAGCACTGGATCGCCGCGGTCTTCTGTTTACCTTCTTTGTGCAAACGGGAAGCTGATTGGCTGCAAAGGTCACTTGCCACACCTTAGATCACTGTTCGTGGCTATTCACTTTATGGTGAAACCCGTTTGAAAGAACAAATTAAACAGAAGAGCAGGGAGAGCCAGCGCTGGAACAGGGGAGGAGGAAGGTGAGTGTCATTTTTTTATTTTTTATTTTTAGTTGGACACCAGCAGCTGATTATTTCATTTTTATATAAAACAACCAACCCCTTTAACTTTATTAACAGGCTGGTGGTGCCTGTAGCAAAGGCCTTTAGTTACAGTAACATCAAAGGTATATGACCAGTTATTGCCCGTAGCAACTATTCACAGCCCAGCTTTCATTTTCAAGAGCTAAATAAAAAATGGCGACATTGAAGCAAAAAATAAAGTTTTTTGTGTTATAATTTCCAAGAAAGTGGTCTGCTGGGACAGTACTGCAAAACTTTTAGAATAAATTAGGTGATTGTGCTCCACATAGAAGCCACTTTTAGTGTTGGGTGAAGCAATTCCAAAACCACTAAGGGCGACATGTATGAATCTCGCCACGTCGGGGCGCACCTTTCCGCCGGTTTTCCGGCAAAATCTGCGCCTGATTTATGTCAGCATTGGGGCGCGCTCATACATCTTATGTAAAGTCCGCCGCGCCTCACCAGTGTTTGGGGCGCAGTGCGGAACTTAGGCGCAGTGCGGCGCTGGCCTATGATTCGCCCCCGAGGTAGTTGCACTCAACATGCGGGAAAAATTCCCTGCGCCTCGCCAGTGTGTGGGGCTCAGTGCGGGGACATGGGCGCAGTGCGGGGACATGGGCGCTGTGCGGGACTGCGCCTCACATGTATTCTAATGCGAGACAGGCTGGAGAACAGCGAGAAATCATTAAAGATGTCCGTGCGGAGTATGGATAAAAAAATCGCCATTATAAAGGCGGAAAACATTATCTGAAAAAGAGCTGAAAGCTCAAAAATAAAAAATACAGAAAAA
>JAODAL010017356.1:0-77981 GCA_025379985.1 Phyllomedusa bahiana
GGGGGGCCTAAGGCAATTTTGGGTATTGGTCTACCCGTCCTGTATGTATACCTGCAAAGAACACCCAGCCCAGGGTAAAGGGGGTGCCTGGGGCGACTTGGGGAAATTGGCTCACATGTCCTGATGTATGACCTGCAAAACAGCAACCGGGGAAAAAAGGTGGTGCCTGAGCCAGACTTGTGGTATTGGCTCTACACTGCCTTAGAGCTATTTAGAACTGGTCTATCAGCGCCAACGCTCATACATGTCACCCTAACCCCATTTCACAGGGTGATTGGGGACAGATTTCAATCTGTTTTGCGCAGGTACTGTGCGCAAATAGGGTTTGCAATCCTCCCATTCATTACGGTAATCCACAGTTCCAAGAGAACTATGGTTTCCCCGTCTCTAAATCCCGCTCCGTATTTCGCGAGCGGGGGAAAAGGAATGCACTTACCCCGGCGGGATACGACCATGGATAATGAAAGTCTAGGGGGCCCGGCGAGTGAGGGCCCCAGCCCCCACCCCCATACACACACAAAATTGTGTGCGAAACCGCCCGCAATTACATGGAAAATTTCACCCCGTGTGACCATACCTAAGTTTTTTACCCAATCTTTTTTCATGCTTTTATTGCCTCCATGTCCTGCACCCAGAAATGTGCTGATTCAATTTATTTTATTTTATCTTTTTTTTCTACATAAAAAGTTACAAATTATTTTTTTTTAACAATTAAAATATAGTTTTGATTCCCAGGAATTTGGGTAAAGAGATCAAGATCGTGAGATGAACTATATGGCGGTTTGATTGCAACACTGTTACATCTAATACAAAAATCAGTGGCCACTAAAAACAAGTGAAAAAATCAAGGTAAAAAGGAATATTAAAATTTTTTTCCCTTTTGGCAGTAAGTTTTTCCCAATTTTCCCTTTTTATCCCTTGATGTTTCCTTAGTTTTTAGTTCCACTGATATTTGATTAGATGTATGTTATTTCCCCTTTTTAGTGTGCACCCAGCTTACGTTTTTTTAAAATAATTTTAGATGTGCACAGCCTAATTAACTTTTGCAACACTGTTACAGACCTGGATTTAAAGGGAAACTGCCAGGCAGTTCATGCTGCTCAATCTGAGAGCAGGATGTGATGGATGGAGAGAAGCTGAACTCTGTGATATATAGGGTTATTTGTAAGGAGAGGAGCTGAGCTCTTGATATTAGGGTTATATGATAGAGGGGAGGAGTGAGCTCATGTGATATATAGGTTTATATGATAGAGGGAGAGACTCTGAGCTCTGTGATATATAGGGTTATATGATAGAGGAGAGGAGCTGAGCTCTGTGTAGTATAGGGTTATATGATAGGGAGAGGAGCTGAGCTCTTTGTTATATAGGGTTAAAATGGATAGAGGAGAGAAGGCTGAGCTCGTGATATTAGAGTTTATGTTAGTGAGAGAAGCTAAGCTCTTAGTGATATATAGGGTATATGATATAGGAGCAGAAGCTGAGCTCTGTGATATATAGGGTTATTATGTATAGAGGAAGAGAACTGAGCATCTGTGATATATAGGGTTATATGATAGAGGAGAGGAAGCTGAGCTCTGTGATTTATAGGGTTTATGAAGAGGAAAGGGAGCTGAGCTTGTGATTTATAGGGCTTATATGATAGGGAGAGGAGAGGAGCTGAGCTCTGTGATATATAGGGTTATATGATATAGGAGAGAAGCTGAGTCTGTGATTATAGGGTTATATGATAGAGGGAGAGAATAGGAGGTCTGTGATATACAGGGATATATGATAGAGGAGAGGAGCTGAGCTCTGTGATATATAGGGTTATATGATAGAGGGAGAGAAGCTGAGCTCTGTGATATATAGGGTTATAAGATATAGGAGAGGAACTGAGATCTGTGATATATAGGGTTATATGATAGAGAAGAAGAAGCTGAGCTCTGTGATATATAGGGTAATATGTTTTCATAGAGGAGGAGAAGATGAGCTCTGTGATATATAGGGTTATATGATATAGGAGAGAAGCAGTGCCTCTGTGGATTATAGGGTTATATGATAGGGAGAGGAGCTGTGCTCTGTGATATATAGGGTTATATGATAGAGGAGAGAAGCTGAGCTCTGTGATATATAGGGTTATAAGAAAAGAGGAAAGAGCTGAGCTCTGTGATAATATAGGGATATATGATGAGGAGAGCTGAGCTCTGTGATATATAGGGTTATCATGATAGAGGAGAGGAGTGAGCTCTGTGATTTATAGGGTTATATGATAAAGGAAGAGAAGCTGAGCTTGTGATATTATAGGGTTATATGGAAATTTAGACGGAGCGAGATGAGATCTGTGAATATAGGGTTATATGAAAGAGGAAAGGAGCTGAGCTCTTGTGACTATATAGGGATATATGATAAAGGGAGAGGAGCTGAGCTCTGTGTTATATAGGGTTATATGATAGTGGAGAGGAGCTGAGCTTCTGTGATTTATAGGGTTATATGATAAAGGGAGAAGCTGAGCTCTGGGTATATAGGGTTATATGATAGAGGAGAGAAGATGAGCTCTGTGAATAGATAGGGTTTATATGATAGAGGGAGGAGCTGAACTCTGTGATATATAGGGTTATATGATATAGGAGCGGGGGTGAGATGAAAAGTGTATGGATGAAGAAAACAAAGCAGGGTGGGGCGCCCGCAATGAGGTGGTTGATTGCAACAAGGGCTGGTATATAATGGATAGTTGTTTATCTGATTTCTACTCCATGATGAAGCACCGCTAGAGGCGTGCGAAACGTGTAGAGTTTTTTAGGGTTTTAATGTTTTTATGCATGCAAATAATTTATGTATTTTGTTTTATGTATAGTTTGTGCACAATTAATATCCTTGTAAATTATTGAGGTATAGTGTGTACTGCTCATAGGAGCTTATACATCAGAGATAGAGCGCTGGAATCCTTCGAATTGGGAGCTTTTTTACAGCTCAATACTACAATATAGGGGTATATGATAGAGGAGAGAAGCCGAGCTCTGTGATATATAGGGTTATTTGATAGAAGGGAGAGGAGCTGAGCTCTGTGATATATAGGGTGATATGATAGAGGGAGAGGAGCTGAGACTCTGTGATAAATAGGGATATATGATAGAGGAGAGGAGCTGGGCTCTGTGATTTATAGGGGTTATATGATAGAGGAGAGAAAGCGAGCTATGTGATATTATAGGGTATATGATGAGGGAGGAGCTGAGCTCTGTGATTTATAGGGTTATTGATAAAGGAGAGAAGCTGAGCTCTGTGTATATAGGGTTATATGGATAGGAGGAGAGAAGCTGAGCTCTGTGATATATAGGGGTTATATCGAGAGGGGGAGGAGCTGAGCTCTGTGATATATAGGGTTTATATGATATTGGAGAGGGTGAGCTGATAGTGTATGGATGGGAGAAAAAAAGGGGGTGGGCACCGAATGAAGGTGGTTGATTGCAACAAGGGCTGGTATATATGGATAGTGTTTATATGATTTATACTCCTGTATGAAGCACGCTGAGGCGTGCGAAAAACGTTGTAGAGTTTTTAGGGGTTTAATGTTTTAGCATGCAAAAATTTATGTATTTTGTTTTATGTAATAGTTTGTGACAATAATATACTTGTAAATATTGAGGTATAGTGTGTACTGCTCATAGGAGCTTATACATCAGAGATAGAGCGCTGGAATCTTCGAATTGGGAGCTTTTTTACAGCTCAATATACAGATATAGGGTTATATGACTAGAAGGAGGAGAGCCGTGCTCTGTGATTTATTGGGTTATTTGATAGAAATAGGGAGAGGTGATGAGCTCTGTAGTTAGATAGGGTTATATGATAGAGGGAGTGGTGCTGAGCTCTGTGTTAAATAGGGATTTTTGCAGAGGGAGGAGCTGGGCTCTGTGCTATATAGGCGTTATATGATAGAGGAGAGGGAAGTGAGCTATGTGATATATAGGGGTATATGATAGAGGAGAGAAGCTGAGCTCTGTGATATAAAGGGTTATATGATAAGAGGAGAGACGCTTGAGCTATGTGATATATTAGGGTTATATGATAGAGGGACGGAGCTGAGCTCTGTGATATTAGGGTTATATGATAGAGGAGAGAAGCATAGCTCTGTGTATATAGGGTTATATGATAGAGGAGAGGGCTGAGCTCTGTGATATATAGGGTTGTATGATATAGGGAGAAGCTGAGGCTCTGTGATATATAGTTATATGATAGAGGGGAGAAGCTGAGCTCTGTGATATATAGGGTTTATATGATATAGGAGAGAAGCTGAGCTCTGTGAATATAGGGTTCAATATGTTAGAGGTAGACAGCTGAGCTTCTGTTGATATATTGGGTTATATGATAGAGGGGAGGAGTTGTGCCTGTGATATATAGGGTATATATGATACAGGAGAGAGCTGAGTCTGTGATACATTGGGTTATATGATAGAGGAGAGGAGCTGAGCTCTGTGTGATATATAGGGTATTTGATAGAGGAGAGAAGCTGAGTCTGTGAATATATAGGGGGTTATATGATAGAAGGAGAGAAGCTGAGCTCTGTGACATATAGGGTTATATGATAGAGGAGAGAGCATAGCTTCTAGTCATATATAGGGTATATGATAGAGGACGAGAGCTAGCTCATGTGATATATAGGGTTTATATGATGGAGGAAGAGGACTGAGCTCTGTGATATATAGGGTTATATGATAGAGGATAGATGTGAAGCTCTGTGATTATAGGTTCATATGATAGAGGGGCGGAGCTGAGCTCTGTGATATATAAGGGTTAATATGATATACGAGAGAGAAGCTGAGCTCTTGTGATATATAGGTTATATGATAGAGGGAGAGAAGCTGAAGCTGTGTGATATATAGGGTTATATGATCTAGGAGAGAAGCTGAGCTCTGTGTACATAGGGTTATATGATAGAGGAGAGGAGCAGAAGCTCTGTGATATATAGGGTTATTTGCAGAGGAGAGAAACTGAGCACCTGTGATATGTGGGGTTATATGATAGAGGGGGACGATAGCTGAGCTCTCTGAATATATAGGGGTTATATGGTAGAGGAGAGAAGCTGAGCTCTGTTTGATATATAGTGTTATATGATAGAGGAGAGAACGCTGCGCTCTGTGATATGCTAGGGTTTTATGATTTTGGAGAGAAGCTGAGCTCTGTGATATCTAGGGTTATATGATATAGGAGAGTAGCTGAGCTCTGTTTTATATAGGGTTATATGGTAGAGGAGAGAAGCTGAGGTCTGTGATATATAGGATTATATGATATAGGAGAGGAGCTGAGGGCTCTGTGATATTATAGTGGTTATATGTAATTAGTAAGATGCCTGAGCTCTGGGATATATAGGGTTATTTGATGAGGAGAGGAGGGAGCGCTGTGATATATATAGGGTTTTATGATTGAGGAGAGAAGCTGAGCGCTGTGATATATTGGGTTATATGATAGAGTAGAGGAAGCTGAGCTCTGTGATATTATAGGGTTATAAGATATAGGACGAGAAGCTGAGCTCTGTGATTATATTGGGTTATTGATTGAGGGAGAGAAGTTTTGAGCATCTGTGATATATAGGGTTATTATGATATAGGAGAGAAGTGAGCTCTGTGATATTATAGGGTTATATGATACGGGAGAGGAGCTGAGCTCTGTGATTTATAGGTTATATGACAGAGGAGAGAGCTGAGCTCTGCGATATGTGGGGTATAGATAGAGAGAGATAAGCGAGCTCTGTGATATAATAGGTTATATGATATAGGAGAGAAGCTGAGCTCTGTGATATATAGGGTTTATGGTAGAGGAGAGAAGCTATGGCTCTATGATATATAGGGTTTATGATAGAGGAGAGAAGCCGAGCTCTGTGATATTATAGGGTTATATGACTGAGTGAGAGAAGCTGAGCTCTGTGATATATAGGGTTATATGATAGAGGAGTGAAGCTAAAGCTATGTGATATATAGGGTATATGATAGAGAGTGGAGCTGAGCTCTCGTGATATATAGGGTTATATGATAGAGGCAGTGAAGCTAAGCTATGTGATATATAGGGTTATATGATAGAGGAGAGAAGCATAAGTCTGTGATTATAGGGTTCTATGATATAGGAGAGGAGCTGAGATCTGTGATATATAGGTTATATGATACAGGAGGAAGCTGAGCTCTGTGATTTATAGGGTTATATGAGTAGAGGAGAGATGACTGAGCTCTGTGATATCATAGGGTTATATGATAGAGGAGAGGAGCTGGAGCTCTGTGATTATAGGGTTATATGATAGTGGAGAGTAGCCTAATCTCTGTGATAATGTTAGGGTATATGATAGAGAGAGGAGTGAGCTCTGATATATATGGTAATATGATAGAGGAGAGAAGCCGAGCTCTGTTGATATAATAGGGTTATATGATTGAGGAGAGAAGCTGTGCTCTGTGATTATAGGGTTATACTGATAGAGGAGAGAAGCTATGCTCTGTGATATATAGGGTTGATATGATAGAAGGAGAGAAGCTGAGGCTCTGGTTCTTATTAGGGTTAAATGTTAGAGGAGAGAAGCTGAGCTCTGTGATATATAGGGTTATATGAAGAAGGAGAGAAGCTGAGCTCTGTGATATATTAGGGTTATATGATTTAGGAGAGAAAGCTGAGCTATGTGATATATAGGGTTTATGATTAGAGGAGAGGAGCTGAGCTCTGTGATATAAAGGGTTATTATGGATAGAGGAGAGAAGACTAGCTCTGTGATATATTAGGGTTATATGATAGAGGAGGAGGAAGCTGTGCTCTGTGATATATAGGGTTTCTGATAGAGGAGAGAAGCTAAGCTCACTGTGATATATAGGATTATATGAATAGAAGGTGAGAAGCTGTAGCTCCTGTCATATATAGGGTTATATGATAGAGGAGAGAGCTGGCTCTGTGATATATGGGTTTATATGATAGAAGGAGACAAGCTGAGCTCTATGATATATAGGGTTATATGATAGTGGCAAGAGAAGCTGAAGCTATGTGATATATAGGGTTATATGATAGAAGGAGAGAAGAAAATGAGCCTCTGTGATTCTAGGCAAACAGAAAAAAGGACAGAGGGGCGCCACAATAGTGTTATATTGTAAATGTTGAGTGAGTAAAACTAAGGGAAGGTAAACTTCTCACTTTGGTGTATGTGCTATAATTTAGAAGCACAACACTATAAGCGCTTACAGGGCTATTTGTACCCGTAGCCCTACTACGGCAGCCGCTGGTCTCTATGCTCATTCGGATAACCGGTGGGAGAAAAATTGCCAAGGAAAGGAAGAAAAGTTGAACCCGGCGCCACGTGTGATGGAGAAACAGAAAAAAGGCCCAGGCTATAGGCTTTTCATTAAAGGAATTTTTTATTCTTTAAAGTGACTCGGTGTTACCGAGACCAAAATTAACATTAACCTAAAATGTATTGGCGCGTTTCGCGCGTACAGCGCGCGTCTTTAGAATTAAAATTATTCAAAGAACACTGAGTATATATAATGTTATCAATACATATCCATTGGTTGTTTGTTTTACAGGTAGATGGACGTGAACAGGAAAAGGTGTGAAAAAAGAAGAAAACTAATTGGACAGCAGGACGTGTCAAATCTGACTGTGAAGACGAACGAAGGAAGAGGACGGGATGACCCTGGGGTTAGACTAAAACCCCGAGACACTTGTCTATCTTTATGTGTGTACAATAACAACAATAAAACGAAAAGTGTGGATTTACGTTGAGTGAGCTAATTTCTGTGTATATGTGAACTAATAGGGTAGTACTCTCGGGTGGCGATGTAGATAAATCACCACTAGAGAGTTAGAAAGCTAAAAGTAGCGGAGTTTACCTTCCGTTATTACTCACTCAACATTTACAATATAACACTATTTTGCGCCCCCTCTTCCTTTTTTCTGTTTGCATATAAGTCTGGTACGGGGATCGTTTATCTTCAACCTTTCTCCGGTTTCTGAGGGTCGGCTGCCAAATATGGAATATTTACGGAATGATTAACAACGAGGAACTATTTTCTACAAGAACTCCATGAGGATCTGGACACATCCCCAGCATCGTCAATACAGTGGTAAGTACTGTTTCTCAGAGGATGATACGGCAGACTATGATATCCCTCTTTAATAATCTTGAAAAGAAACTTTGTTATGAAGTACAACATGTAATTTGGACATCAGTTTTTAACATGTATAAAAAAATATCCATTGGTCAAAAGGTCTGAAAACTTAGACCTTCCAATCAACGTTTGTGACTGAACACCCAGTTTTACTGAAAAATTGGGAATCAATATCATAAACTGCTCGTATCAATAATAGAACTTATAATTCAAAACAAGATTAAATTAAATTGAAACAAGCTAAAATCAGATATTGACAAAACATTTAGAAACTCTACAAAAATTTGACACCACTAAGATTTCTCTAAATAAATAATAGAGTCAATAGCGTAAGTTAAAAAATCGAGAATAATCTCTTTCTTGAGAAAAAAGGGAAAACTCACCCGTGAAAAACAAAAACTTCAAAAAAAATATGTAGGACAAAAACCAATAGATGAAACCTATCAATCTCCCAACGTAAATAGGATACAGACAAAGATGATGATTTTATTTCACCAAACCAAAAATCCTCTTCTTTTCTTAATTCCAAATATCGAAATGGGAATAAGAAAAAATAACCAATATGTCCCATAACAAGACTCCTCTTATAGAGAAACGTGTAGGATCCTCACCAGAACTAGGGGCCAGACCAAAACATCTCTCCGAGAAACTAGAGTAGACACCACCCAAACTGTGAACATCTCACTATAAACAGCTGCCCTCCACAGAGACCGCACTTAGCATCCAGAATATGGATCACAATCAATTAGAATAGATGAAAGTGAAAAATCTATGGTACACAATAGAGTAGAGAAAGAAAACAACGACACGGAGACAAGGTCAAAAGATCAAAGATCTTTAACCTCCTTTCAAAATAATCGAGAGCCAAGCTAACCAGTCTAACAAGTTTCTGAGCCGCTGTCCATCGTGCGGTCATCGACATTAATCATATTTCCTATAGCACTATGTTCAATTTGAAAAAATTTTTACTAAATTTGTTACTAAAGATTCCATTCCCTCATTCAACTCAAACTACCAATAAACACAGATTCACCGTCCACCATTTGCCAAAACAGCGCAAATGAATTAGAGAGGAATGAAAAAATTAAGTTGGAATATAGTTAAGTATAGAAACAGAATACCCGACCTTCCCCGCTCCTCCCCCCTCAATATTCAACAACTATCGACACACGAAATATCGACGGACCGGAAGAAGTAGATGTTACCACCTGAAATTACCTAGGAAGGTCAGTGAGAATGTACCCCCTTTTTTTTAGAGAAACGGCCAGAAACAAAAATAAAACGCCAAAATCAAAACAGGTTTCAAAAAGAAAAAACACAACCGAGAGGGTGTAGAGCTGGAACCTACAGAAAAAAAAGATTGTCCAACTCCACGGTAACCGTACAACCACCAAATACCACTGATATACAGAAATTAGGGATTTTCAAACTTATCCAAACACTCACTCGATAATTATGAAATCCAAAGTCCTCTTCCAAGTTTATTTTTTTGTCAACTAACAATAAATTAACTCTTTTGAGTTTGTTCATAGTTGCCATCAATTTATCCGCAAACTGAACATTAGCAAGGCATTTTGCGATTCATCTACTATCGGTTGAACCCAGATAATAGGCTTACACCAAAATACACTAAAAGGGAAATCTAAATTTTACCCTATTCGATCCAGGACTCCATTTAAAAACCTTTTGTAGATATTAGTCTCTGTAGAACTACAGTCTATCTCACCAACCTGTCAAAAATCATCGAACTTAAATAAAGAAGATTGAGGGCTCTAAAAAATTTAACAGAAAAAATGGACCTCATAGTCATTTGGGGAACCAGCGGACAAAGGAGGGGGTATAGTAATTCTGGATTACTTAGCATATCTCTCTGAAGCTAACAATATTTTAACGATACTCCTATTTGAAACTGCAAACTAGATCCCTTTCCGGGATTACAACAGAAATCATAACACTTTTAAATGATGCTCTTACCACAGAGGTCATCGACCAAAAAGAAAAGATTTTCATTTTTATATCACTGAACCTAAGCCAACACCTTTTTCTATTACCTCCCATAAATTCACAACATCTCCACCTGCCCCCATGGTCGACTATAATTTCAGGTATCAACTCATCAACAAGTCAGGTTATATACACTATTTAGATCTTACATCTACAACAACTTCGTTATAATCTGCAAAGTTATTTAAGGATTCTGGACAAACTTATAACACCTATCAGAACTTCCCATAATCATAATTACATTCTGATTACAGCGATTGTTGCTTCACTATATTCCAATATTCAACACCATTAGGATCCATTGTGTTAAGGTTATATTAAACACTGATCCTAACCTTACTAGACTCAGAAAAAAGAATTTCTCATAAAGGCCTTAGCTTAATCTTTAGAAACAATTTTTTTCATCACAATAGCGCCCTTATAGGCAGGATTCGGGCACTGCCATGGGACACCAGAGTTGCCCCTACGTACGCTAACATTTTTCTGGGAGCGTTACCGAGACCGAGTACCATATATAACCAGCACTTCTTTTTTCATCTGGTTATTATATATAGAGATACATCAGAGATCTCATCTTTCATTGGTCAGGACCTCCTGAACTTATTCCCCCCTTTTTATCAACACTCTAATTAATACACTAAGGGATCTCACTGGTGGCAAAACCAGCAAAAAACCCATAGATTTCAATCGGGATTTAAAATATATCCATCAAACACAGGTCATTTCATCACGTCCACTCACTTCCAAAACCGTGGACAGCAATTCTTATATTCATTTTAAAAAGCGCCCACCATAAACCTGGCTTCGAACATCCCTATGGCCAATTTAAAATAGTACGAAAAAACTGTACCGAAGATTCTGATTATGCGCACCAAGGAAAATCCTTGAAATAGATTCCGTGAGAAAAAAAATACCTGAGAATGCATTTATTAGATGCTATACAAAAAGTTAATACCTTGACAACAAAAAGAATGTCTCGAAAAAAAGAAGAAAACCGACGAAGGGCTCCAGGAAAAACAAAATACTCCCTATCACACAATTTTAAATCCTCACGATCAGCCATAAAGAAAATCTTGACTCCACAATTGGTATTTCTTAAAAATGATCCACATTTAGGTCAACCTTTTACCTGCCAGACCTTGATAATTATTTATAGGAGAGCCCCGAATATTAAAAACCTGGTAGCCCCTAGTCGAGTCAAAGACCAACAGATGTACCTTTAAACGAATTCATCCAACAGGGAAAGTTCAACTGTGGATCTTCACTATGTCTATGTTGTTCAGCATTACACTAGATCTCAGATTACTGCGTATGTAACGAATGAAACATTTCCGATAAAATATACACTTAATTTGCAAGTGCTCGTTTGTATATACGTAATAGAATGTAGCTGTTAAGCTTCAATAATGTTGGAAAAACATCCCGGCCATTGCACCTTCGTCTCATGGCCTAGAGCCTGTGTCAGAAAGAGAACGGAGATCTGTTACACAGTGTTTCACGCCATTGTAACGAAACTCACCAGAGAGGATTTTTCAGTTTTACAATATCACTCTGTTGATTCATTCTCCCAAAACTACCCAATCGTCCTCAGGCTCTCCAAAGGAAAGGAGATGATTGATGTATAGGCTGCGGAGGGGGGCAGACTTTGTTCCCAAGCCTCATAATGATGCAGGAACTAATTTATAAAAACCTTTCCTGCATTTATTCAGAACGTTAAACAACACAACTTAAAAAATTACTGAAGTTCACTCATCACATTGCTTGAAACAAATCAGAGTTAAATGGTGTGATTCCAGGTTAGAAATTATAGATATATTCAGGCTATTATTACTTTTTTAAAGAATTTTAGTTGTTTTATCTTCATTTTGTATACATAGTACACTGCCCACTGGATTTTATTCATTGCCCAGAGTTACAATCCCGGCAAGTCTCCGACATACCTCAGATATTTTATCTTAGCACTGGCTGCTGTATATTTCTAACAACTTTCAATGAAAATCAGAAACTTACTTATATGTATAATGAGTGTATACAGTGACCATGCTCGTATGCACACATTCAAACTGTGTGTACATGTTAAGTTAAGTCTAATGTTGTTTATGTCTTAACCCGACTTTCCATTATAATATTATGCTTGTTTTTCATGCTTTCAAACCATTTTTCAGTTCTGACTCTGACTCATACATAACCCCGATTCGGGGCTATATTTAGCCACAGACTCTTATAATTATTCTCTTCTGCTATTCTCTACAGAGAAGCATCTTTGATGTTCATTGGGTCCATCTGTAACTTCTTTCCTCCGGATACAAGCACCAATCAGCTTGCTTTTCTAGACCTCTTTCATGATTGGTCCTATTCATAGAGCCCGCTGTAGTACAACCAATCCTGCTTTCGTCCTCTTACATACACACTATTGGTTGAATCTCAAGTCCTCCTTTTCAACAATCAGAGACACTGGGGAAATACAAAAATAAACGAGCACTTACTTCTTTACATTCTTGGCCACCGTGTAATTTTTAAATAAGGCATCCAGTCTCTCCATTGGTCCTTTTGTATTTGCCACCTTTTTTCATTGGCTATTTTCTCTTCCACTTTCCAACCTCTCAATCTGATTACTCCTCCCGCCTACTTTTAGCTTTTCTTAAAACTCTCTAGTGGTGGATTTATCTACATCGCCACCCGAGTGTACTACCTATTTTAGTTCACATATACACAGAATTAGCTCACTCAACGTTAAATCACAACTTTATAGTTTATTATTGTTGTTTGGTACACACATAAAGATAGAAATGTGTCTCGGGGTTTTAGTCTAACCCGGGTCATTTTCCCCCCGTTCTCTGCCTTCGTTCGTATTCACATCAGATTGAACTTCCTCTGTCCCAATTACGTTTCTTCTTTTTTCACACCTGTTCCTGTTCACGTCATCTACCTGTAAAACAAAACAAACCAATGATATGTATTGATAACATTATATATACTCAGTGTTCTTTTGAATAATTTTCTTCTGATGAAGCGCTGGCATGTACGCGCGAAACGCGTCCAAGTACTTTTTAGGTTTATGTTTTTAATTTTGTCTCCGGTAACACCGAGCCCGTACACTTTTAAGAAATAACAAAAAATCCTTTATGAAAAGGCACTATAGCTGGGGCTTTTTCTGTTTCCATTCACACGTGCGCGTGGTCCATCTTTTTCTTCTTTCCTTGGCTGTGATATATAGGGTTATATGTATAGGAGAGAGCTGAGCGCTGTGATATATAGGGTTATATGATAGAGGAGAGGAGCTGAGCTCTGTGATATATAGGGTTATATGATAGAGGAGAGAAGCTGAGCTCTGTGATATATAGGTTTATATGATAGAGGAGAGGAGCTGAGTTCTGTGATATATATAGGGTTATATGATAGAGGAGAGAAGCTGAGCTCTGTGATATATAGTTATATGATAGAGGAGATGAGCTGAGCTCTGTGATATATAGGGTTATATGATAGAGGAGAGGAGCTGAGCTCTGTGATATATAGGGTTATATGATAGAGGAGAGGAGCTGAGCTCTGTGATATATAGGGTTATATGGTAGAGGAGAGAAGCTTAGCTCTGTGATATATAGGGTTATATAGAAAAAGAAAAAAATGGACCCGGCGCACGTGCAGGTGTAGGTAAAAAAGCCAAGTCTAAAGGCTTTTCATTAAAAGATTTTATTCTTAAAAATGTCTCGGCATTACCGTGACAAAATTAAAAACAATAGGAACTTTAAAAAGACTTTACGCGTTTCGCGCGTGTACCCGCGCTTCATCAGAAGTAAAGAATCACTAAAACAGAGAGTATATATAGTGCTAACGTGTATTGTAATTGGATGATTGACATTTTGATTGACACTTTTCTCTCCCAATTGTCTTCCTTTTTCCTCACCACAGGTGTCTTCACGTCACTTACCTGTAAATAATATCATCCAATTACAATACATGTTAGCACTATATATACTTTATGTTTTAGTGATTCTTTACTTCTGATGAAGCGCGGGTACACGCGCGAAACGCGTAAAGTCTTTTTAAAGTTCCTATTGTTTTTAATTTTGTCACGGTAATGCCGAGACATTTTTAAGAATAAAATCTTTTAATGAAAAGCCTTTAGACTTGGCTTTTTTACCTACACCTGCACGTGCGCCGGGTCCATTTTTTTCTTTTTCTCCATTTTGTGGCTTATTCTCCTACCGGTTATCCGAGAGGAGCACCAGAGACCATCGGCTGCCGTAGTAAGGGCTACGGGGTATAAATAGCCCTGCAAATGCTTATGAGTGTTGTGCCTCTACAATAAAAGCGCAACACTAGAAGGTGAGAATATTTCTATATTCTTTTCTCTTTTTCCAGTTACAATATAACGCTATTGTGCGCCCCCTTTCTTTTTTCCTTTTTGCATATAGAGTTATATGATAGAGGTGAGGAGCTGAGCTCTGTGATATATAGGGTTATATGATAGAGGAGAGAAGCTGAGCTCTGTGATATATGGGGTTATATGATAGAGTAGAGAAGCTGAGCTCTGTGATATATAGGGTTATATGATAGAGGAGAGAAGCTGAGCTCTGTGATATATAGGGTTATATGATAGAGGGAGAGAAGCTGAGCTCTGTGATATATAGGGTTATATGATAGAGGAGAGAAGCTAAGCTCTGTGATATATAGGGTTATATGATAGAGGAGAGAAGCCGAGCTCTGTGATATATAGGGTTATATGATGGAGGTAGAGGAGCTGAGCTCTGTGATATATAGGGATATATGGTAGAGGAGAGAAGCTGAGTTCTGTGATATATAGGGTTATATGATAGAGGAGAGGAGCTGAGGTCTGTGATATTTTAGGTTATATGATAGAGGGAGAGAAGCTGAGCTCTGTGATATATAGGGGTATATGATAAAGGAGAGAAGCTGAGCTCTGTGATATATAGTGTTATATGATATAGGAGAGAAGCTGTGCTCTGTCATATATAGGGCTATATGATAGAGGGAGAGAAGCTGAGCTCTGTGATATATATCTATCTGGCTATTTTTTTAGTTTATTTTGCGCCAAAAAACTGTTGAAGCCCCATTCTATGTATGAACAGACATCTAAATGAGGCACGTTTTCAGCCAGGCACCTAAGATATGCTATGCAAGGTGTACCACACGCCAGATTTATGACAGGTTCATACATTCTGGCGCACTATACATTCATTTGATGCACCTTAAATCTGGAGTGTAGGCGCCTCTTTTCTGACATGTCAACCCAATTGTTATTCTGGTTCGGTCACATCAGTGTGGAACCAAACACAGACAGATTCACCCAATGCTAGTTACAATCTCCAGATTTCTGTCTGTAAAACAATTCTTTGTAAATCTGATCTATTGTTATTTCTCTCCTTTTGTCACCGCAGCTTGAGGAAGGGGCTGCGCGACCCTCCTAAACTCAAAATTCTTCCTTATTTCTCTGGTTTTTCCACCAAATTATCCTATAAAAAGACCAATATGATGGGAGACATAATTTAATCAACAGGCTTGAATCAGTGCTAAAAATGCACAAAATATCTCTTCGATCTACAGTGAAAAATATTGCAGTCTCTTTATAACATTTACAACAAACTGAGCCCCCGCAAACTGAAGACCACCAGCCGTGAGGGTGACACACATAAAACGGCAGCCACAGGTGGTCAGGACACACTGGGAGTTGTAGTTCTGTAACCGCTGGAGGTCTAGAGTGGACACTACTGCTCTAGTTCACATAGTCTCCAAAAAGCTGAGCCACTTTGGTATCTATGTTCCCTAATGTGACCTTCAGGTAAAGTAAAGTGAATACAGAGTAATGGCTACATTCATAGACGGTGTTTTCAGGAGTAATGCGTTCTTATACAGTCATCAAGACAATGTTTCTAGAATTTCGATGCAATGGTATCTTCACTGCACGCTCCAGCCAGTGGGCAGGTAAGTCTGGTTGGTGAGGCCACAGGGCAGCTGATTGTTGGCAGCGAGGTCCCGTTTTAGCTCCAGGGGCTCCAGGTTTGGCCATTGCTCTTCATTCTGGTAGCTTGGTGGAGCAAGCTGAACATAATCCCGGGACACTTGTTGACCTTCGCAAGTTGGTGACAATTCACAGAGGATTTCCAAACATGATGGCTGCGCTACTTCCTCCAGAGGCTTCTCGTACAGCGTAGAATCCGGCTGAGACAAGAGACAACAGAATGGTCATATAATAAACCTGTCAAAGGTAGTGTTCACTGGCTTTATTCTGATCTATTTGATGCACAATACGCATATTTACTCCTGTGACGAGCTACATCAAAAGGGTCGGATTCATTTACATAGTAATATACAAGCAGCAGGAACATGGAAGCATTTCCTTGTTTGCCCTATGACGCATCACACGACATGCAAAAAAACCCAAAAGTGCAGGATAATGCTCAGTGTGTATGTCACGTACACGCTCACCAGCACGTGACTGGGGGGCCACTGCTATGGGGTAGACTTATATCCACTCGAGCTCACCTCTCACTCAGGTAGCAAATCAAGCATAAATCGTACCACAAGACAGTTCCAGCCCCCCTCCAAAAATACACGCTGCCACCACCTTCCTTCAATAACCAAAAAGGAATCAGCCGGAAGGAATCTGACTCCTAACAGATACTCTAAAAACACGTAAAAAATACTCAACTCACTGCTCTCCAGCAGTTACCAAAGAAAAATACACTCCTTCAAGGAAATGGGTCCATACAACAACAAGAATTAACGTATTATTGTTTCCCTTTTAATATTACAATGATTTTCAGTGCTTACATGAAACAAAATATGATAAAAAAGGGACTTTTGACACACTTTCAATACAGTTATGAAAAATAAAAAGGATAAAATGCATAAAAAGGGTTTTTCACACTTACAGATGTTTCAGATCCAAGGGGTTTGGAAATAGGAAATGGAACACAGCTCAATTTGAAATTGACCCCACCAACTATGAACAAAAACAGAGAAACAATCCCACAATACAGGGATAAGTACCGTTCCCCAATAACACGTTAACTATATCAGATAGGGAGAAAAAACTAAAAAATAACTTTTATTAAATATATGATTAAAATGTAAACACCAGGCCGAAAACAGACAAGGAGTGCACTCAATAGAAAATCCCTACAAACTCTAAATGAAAACCTAACCTGCCAAAGAAAACAGGATGATCGTCCCAACAAGGACGCTCCCGTCCGGAACCTAACCCTTACATTAGGGACATGGGGTGCATAGGGTCAGATTAGTGTAAGGGTTGGGTTTTCCGGACGGGAGGTCCTTGTTGGGACGTTATCCCTTTTTTCTTTGGCAGGTTAGGTTTTCATTTAGACTTTGTAGGGATTTTCTATTGAGTGCAGTCGTTGTCTGTTTTCGGCCTGGTGTTTACATTTTAATCATATATTTAATAAAAGTTATTTTTTAGTTTTTTCTCCCTATCTGATATAGTTAACCCATCAACTATGAACACAGAGCAGCCTCTGGCAACATGTCTTATAGGGCCAAACCCCTCTCCAGGTTCTCTCCTCCTTTCTCATAACTGCCTACTCTCTTACTGGCTGGGATTATTGGAGGAGGGGGTGTAACATAATTTTGTCTGAGGAGGGTTATGCGTACTAACGCCACTAGAGGGCCCACTCACGGACGGGCGCTTCTGCGGGGAGGCCTTCAATGAAAGTTTTATTTTGGAGGGGTCATAGTTTATCGGGTTTTATCAGGTATCCAGGACAGCTGCATATACAATCCTGGCCCATAAAGCACAATAAACCATGGTATCTAAAACAGTTCCGAAAATTAAACAGTCAAAGGGCTGGGGGTGAGGCCCCTGCAGACCCAGGCTGGGGATTCCTTTCTCAGGGGGGAGGTGAGAGGGGGTTTTCACAATCTGAGCTGCAGGTTTTAAGGACAATCCAGAATTAAGCAATGGTTTAATGAACAAATCAGAATACATTTAATTATAATGTTTTAACATAACACCTCCCCTTTTTGAGTGGGCGTGGGGGACTGGCTCACCTGCCACCCCCTGAGCCCGCCTCCGTATTTCCCTGGCGTGAGAGACCATCGGCATTACCACGATCAATGCCCTTTTTTGTATCTGAACTATCAGATATTGTGTGTTGGGGGACTCCCGCTGGGCGGTACATATCACACGTTACATGTGGGGACACATCACCTCTATGACCGGGGTCTAAAGCCTTACCACCTCAGACCCCAGGGAATAACCTCGGCAAAGATTATCCCACAGTTTGGCTTTGGATCCAACAGCTTGGAACGAGTCAACCATTACACTCCATGGGGTTCGATAAACCCACAGGGCGGCAGGGGGCATACCTTACTGGTTTGGATACACTGTGCATAGCAGATTGACATGCATCATTGGGCTCAGGCACATCCACTGAGCTGTTGGTATTATGGAAACCAGACTCAGGGATGGGCATCCCCCGTATTATAATCTGGGGCACACCCTCAGGCTTAGGTACATTATGTTTGGGTCTACAACATCTGAGAGACACCCTCAGGTTTGGATACATAATTAGTGTACATGACAGTCTGAGATACTCCTCCAGGCTTGGCTAATCCTTATTGCCCCATAACAGTCCAAGTCAGGCTGGCAGGCTTAGATACAGGGGCACCCAGCATTACAGGCTGAGATATGTTATCCGGGTTTCACAACAGTTCTGAGAGTGTCTGTGGGCTGGATACATCTGGGGCCCACAACACAGCTGTAGGTAAATTAAATGCCTGGCCCAACCGGCCTGGACACCGCAACATCCAGCACGACAGGCTGAGATACATCGGGCAGGCCTCATAAACGGCTGTGATACATCCACAGGCTTAGATACATCAGAATCACAGCAAGTATCACAAAACATAGTACAAGACACTTCCTCCTCAGGTGCTGGGGGGTCCTTGATAGGAGGAGGGGCGACACAGGGATAGTCCCGGCTATCCTCATGGGTTTCTGGCCACACATCGTGGGGGTGCTATCAGGGATTCCCAATTTTTTAGACTCTGGTTTAGCTCCCTGTTCCCATCACTCCGTAAATTACCGAACTCAGCAGGGGCAGGACTGTCAGCTCCTCTGCCCTGTGATCTGATAATTGGAGAATGTGAGAGCTGTGACTGTTAGCAGGAGGAGGGTTGCGGGGGCCTGCAGACCTTTCCACCTCAGCCTGCAATTTGATCTCTGCACAACATTGCGCCTGGGGCTGGTCAGCCGACTATGGGTCACAGGCGTGACATAAGGACAGTTATTTTGCATATTACACATATCAGTGGCTCATTCAGAGGTTACATCCACTGTCAGATTTCCCTTTCCCATCGGGGCACCTTTCCAGAAGTATGGCATAGTCTCTGTGGGGAAAACACATATCTGGGTTGCTGGGGTTGCCTTCATAGGGGGAGCCGGGACGTAATTACTGTGCATTCCCCAAAAGGGCTGTACCCAGTAAAAACCTGTGAGGGGATAGTAGCGGATATCCCCACTTCTCTCATCCCTCGCCCATCCTCATCCAGATAAACACGAGCCCCTTGGTATAGCAGAGCGGACTCCGCCAAATCTAGTAGGGTCATGGTTTTTTCCGGAATAATAATTCTAGCATCCACCATCTCTGAACGCACAACCGTCACTTCTGCCCACTGTCTTTGAAGCCCATGGCGATTTTCTGCCCACGGTGACAGGTTGAAGGTTTTTTGCTTTTCCTTCCTGAAGTCCCGGTTATAAAAATAGATGGAAGGGCCTGTTACCGGGGGCGCTGTGGGCAATCGGGGACTTTACCGCTTGTCTGGACAAGTGGCACTAACATGCCCCACTTGGTTGCAGATAAAACATTTGCGCATTGTCAGTCAAATGGGCCGTGTGGGTCTCGGGGACCCAGGCGGGAGTTTCTAGGGGGGTGCCCAGTGGGTCGATGGGGAGGAGCAGGAGATCCCCAGCCGGCTTACCTCTCCTCCAGGTGGACTCAGGTGTTTTTCCGAGCTTCTGGCATCCTGTTGGTAAATAGGAGTCTGCCAGGTCAGCCGCGTCTTTGGACGTCTTGGGCTTCCAGTCACAGACAAACTGACGAACATCGGCAGGACAGATATGGAGAAGCTGCTCCTTGATCATTAGATTCAACAGGTCATCAAAGCTGGAAACAGAGAGTCCTTCTACCCATTGCTTGCACTTAAGCTGCTCTCCACATCTGCGTTGCTGTCAGTGGGACCTTTCTGCAGGCTCCGAAATCTCCGGTGATACACCTCCGGAGTGAGGTGATATTTCATGACCAGAGCTCTCTGTATGGCGTCATAGTTTCCCCGTCTTTCTCTGGTAGGAGGTCCGAAAAAACCTCCAAGGCTTTGCCCCCTTAGTCCTGGGTCAGATATCGTGCCCACCTCCTCTTTGGCAGATGATTATTGTCTGCAGTCTTTTCAAATCCTCATAGGAAAACATCTAAGTCCCCATTCTTTTCCATCACAGGAAAGTGTTCTAGTCGGGTTTTAAAGGGTTTGTATCCTGGGCATGAGGCCGTGGCAAAGCCCTCACCCCTTTCAAGTTATGCCAGCTGTAGCTTGAGGTCCCTTTCCCGCTTGACGCCTTCCGGCCCGCCTCGCGCTCTCTCTCAGCTTGACGCTCCGCAGCCTCTTGCTCTCTCACGGCCTGGCGTTCTGCAACCTCTCTCTCTGCTTGTTGGAATTGCAGGATAAGTTGTAGGCGCACATTAGGGTCACAAGCGCTAAGTTGCTGCAAAGCCATGCCCAGAGCAGAGTCCATGCCTCCCTGAAACTGCGCTGCGGGGGTCCTCAGGAGAAATTACTTCAGGCGCAAATTCCGTCAATTGGGCCTGTGCGTTGTCAGTTTCGTTCTCTGACGCCGTGTCCAGCTGCTGTAAATCCTGCTCCACGAGCTCACGGATCAGCTGCACCTTCGTTTTCAATCGTCGTATTATATCTCTCTCCTCACAATAGCTGATGAGATATTCTTTACTTTGCTTCTTATACAGGGCTTTCCATCTTACAAAGCACCCTTTTCCAAATAAAGATAGAAAAAAAAACAGGGAGGGAAACGATTGATGTGTATGTCAAATAAGTAAGCACTGCGTTTTGTTCTTGTAAGACTGGTGTAATCTTCACAAAAGATACAGCCAGTCTTTTAGTGCAGGGAATAATTCTTAAACCAAGCACTAATGCTGCAATAAAAAGAAAAATATCCCACCGCTCTGCCACCAATTTGTCACATACACACTCACCCCGCACGTGACTGGGAGGCCCCCTGCAATGGGGTTAGACTTATATCCACTCGAGCTCACCTCTCACTCAGGTAGCAAATCAAGCATAAATGTAACCACAAGACAGTTCCAGCCCCCCTCCAAAAATACACGCTGCCACCAACCTTCCTTCAATAACCAAAAGGAATCAGCCGAAAGGAATCTGACTCCTAACAGATACTCTAAAAAAAACGTAAAAAAAAAATCAACTCACTGCTCTCCAGCAGTTACCAAAGAAAAATACACTCCTTCAAGGAAATGGGGCCGTGCAACAAGAATTAACGTATTATTGTACCTTTAATATTACAATGATTTCAGTGCTTACATGAACAAAATATGATACAAAGACTATGACACACATCAATACAGTTATGAAAAATAAAAAGGATAAATTTCATAGAAAGGTTTCACACTTACAGATGTTTCAGATCCAAGGGGTTTGGAAATAGGAAATGGAACACAGCTCAATTTGAAATTGACCCCCCCCAACTATGAACACAGAGCAGCCTCTGGCAACATGTCTTATAGGGCCAAACCCTCTCCCGGTTCTCTCCTCCTTTCTCATAACTGCCTACTCTCTTACTGGGCTGGAATTATTGGAGGAGGGGGTGTATACATAATTGTCTGAGGGGGTTATGGTACTAACGCCACTAGAGGGCACTCACGGATTGCGCTTCTGCTGGGAGGGGCCCGGGCAATGAAAGTTTTATTGTGGAGGGGCATAGTTATCAGGTTTATCAAGCATACAGGGCAGCAGCATATACAAAACCTGGGCCATAAAGCGCAAAAACCCATGGTATCTAAACAGTTCCGTAATTAAACAGTCAAAGGGTGGGGGTGAGGCTCTGCAGACCCAGGCTAGGATTCCTTTCTCAGGGGGGAGATGAGAGGGGTTTCACAATCTGAGCTGCAGGTTTTAAGGACAATCCAGAATTTAAGCAATGGTTTAATGAACAAATCAGAATACATTTAATTTTCAATGTTTTACATAACAGTGTACATGTGCATTGATGCAGGGGAAGGTAAGCTGTGTCAACCTTTCCTTTTTTTTGGTGGCGGTGCTGTATTTGGCGGCCATTGCTACTGTGATGCTGTGCTGGTGTGGTGGTGGGCGGCCCAAAATCCAGGGGGTAGGTCTGGGCAGCAGTGGTGCTGTTGGACCACTGGGGTTTTGTCCCTCATCTGTGTGGTTTTTGCTGCGGCGGTGGCCCGCCATTTCAGGGGTTGCCCCCATTAGCGTAGGGACCCACTTAATAGAGGTCGCCCGCGACGTGGCAAGTGGGCCTAAAAACGTTTTGATCAAAAAGTATACTAAAACCTCCTGTTCGTTTTTTATATAGTTTTGCTGAGAAGCATTAGATAAACGTATAGTGTGAGGATGTGCGATCCATGTTTCTCTTTTGCATATGCAGTTTTTTAAGCATGCATCTTTACAATGGAAATTCTATGGAGAATTTTTTTTTTTTTTTTAAGGAACATATGACACATCTACTTTGTTGCCTTGTAATTTTGTGTGTTTTTTCACCAATAAGGCAGCAAAAAAAAAAATCTAACAAAATGAAGTAAGGGCTTGTTCACACAGAGTTCTTGTTCACAGCGCTTTTTAGATCCATCTCAGGGACCGACAGGACGCACCCAGAGATGGATCTAAACAATTAGCAGTGAGATTATCACTGCGGGTTATGAGGAACATGCAATTCTTTCAAAGACGGACCCAAGCTGCGCTATGGAAACGCGCAGCAGCGACCTCTCATGTGAACGCCGCTCCGTGTTCGTCATAGACAGCAGTGATAATCTCACTGCTAATTGTTTAGATCCGTCTATGGGTCCGTCCTGTCGGTCCCCGAGACGGATCTAAAAAGCGTTTGTAACACGGAGTGAAAACTCCATGTGAACAAGCCCCATGGCATACTGAAAAATACACATCAAATGAGGAATCCAGTTATGAACATGCAAGAAAAAAAAACACCTGTCTCCCAAGAAATATGTATGTAAGTCACAAAGTCCTTTTTTTGACATAAGACCCAGCCTTAAAATGAACTCCTGGTTTGTCATGTAAGCTCAGATGTTTGTTCCCCTGATATCATGTTCAATAAAATTATAGAATATTTTGAATTAAAAGGGGTTGTCTCAGCTGTTTCAGAGTCACAAGCAGGTTTAGATTCAAGCATCCATTTACTTCCTGGTCAGGCCGTCGGTGGTTCTATAGCAGTGATTAGCATTTCAGCTCCATATTCAGAGTTCTTCTAATTGCACTGACATGAGAGCAGGAAATGTTATCTATGATTTCTATAGCAAACAAGTAATTGGTCTCCTTTGTTTGTTAGAGATAACATTCTCTCTTCTTAAGTTGCTGGCTGTCCTGTGTGCCAACCTGTTGTGACAACACTCCCAGCTCTCAGATGCCGTCCTGTGTGCACTCTGAGAAGATAAAATCTCTATTATACAAAGTTACATCGTTTGTAAGGCCGAAAAAAGACAGACGTCCATCCAGTTCAGCTTATTGTGCTATAGTGTTGTTCCAGAGGAAGACATAAACCTCCATGGGGTAGAAGCCATTTGTCCCCATTTGATGGAAAAATCCTTCCTGACTCCAATCTGGCAATCAGAATAAATCCCAGGATCAGCGACCCTACTCCACAATCATGGTCACTATAACTTGTTATATTATTACATCTAGAAATGTATCCAGACCCTTCTCCAGAATCCTGGTCACTATAACTTGTTATATTATTACCACTAGAAATGTATCCAGACCCTTCTCCAGAATCACGTTCACTATAACTTGTTCTATTATTATATCTAGAAATGTATCCAGACCCTTCTCCAGATTCTCAGTCACTCTAACTTGTTATATTATTACATCTAGAAATGCATCCAGACCCTTTTTGAATTCTGTTAGTGAATTTACCATGACAAGTTACTCTGGCGGAGAGTTCCACAGTCTCCCCGCTCTAACAGTAAAGAATCTCTTTCTATATTTATGCCTTTCCTGTGCACTGATGCAAAAAACTGTCCACAATATTCCATGTGTGGTCTGTGTAGTGACTTTTATAATGGGAGAATGATGTTCCCATCATGTGCATCTATGTCACTTTTAATACATCCCATGATCCTATTTGTCTTGGCAGCTGCTTATTCAGATCCCTTTGTAATAAAATATTATCCTCTATTGTGTTGATTACTTTACAGATCTTAGTATCATCCTTCCATAAGGTCATTAATGAATATATTAAAGAGTATAGAGCCCAATACTGACCCCTGTGTTATCCCACTAGTAACAGGGATCGAGTCTGAGTATATACTATCAATTACCACCATTTGTTTTCTATCAGTGAGCCAGTTACTTACCCACTTGCACACATTTTCCCCCAGTCCAAGCATTCTCATTTTACTTACCAACCTTTTATGTGACACAATATCAAATGCTTTAGAAAAATCTAGATATATGACATCCAATGCCTCTCCTCAATCCAGTCTAGAAGTAACTTCCTCATAGAAGCTGATGAGATTAGTTTGACAGGACCGATCCTTCATAAACCCATGCTGGAACGGCGTTATACATTTATTTTCAGTGAGATGCTCCAGGATAGCATCTCTGAGAAAACCTTCAAACATTTTACCTACAACAGAGGTTAAGCTTACCGGCCTGTAGTTTCCAGGATCACCTTTTGACCTTTTTTTGAATGTTGGCACCACATTTACTATGCGCCAATCTGTTACTATACAGTCCATAAATATTAAGAAAAGGGGCCTATCACATTACTTAATTCCCTTAGGACATTGGTGTGTATCAGGACCTTGTGATTTGTTTATTTTAATCTTCTTAATGCAGAGCTGCACTTCTTCCTGGGTTAGACAAGAAACATTTAAGGTGGAGTTTACCTCATCCCATTGCTCATCAACAGGAAGGTCATCCTCCTCTGGAAATTGTTTTAGGTTTGCTTTCTCCTCATCTACCTCTTCAATACCTCTCTTACTAATTTTTTCAAAGGGCCAACATTTTCAGTTTTAATCTTTTTTTACTATTTATATAGATAAAAAATATTTTGGGGTTATTTTTACTTTCTATGGCAATATGTCTTTCTGTCTCTAGCTTTTCTGCCTTTAGCATTATTTAACATATTTTATTTTTTTACTTATACCTTTTTAGTGCCTCTTCACTGCCCTCCCACTTATTATCTCTTCTGTTATTTTTGAATTTTGGTTTCGGGCCTAAGTAGATTAAAATTAGCCTTTCTAAAGTTCAATGTTTTTGTGGCTCCTCAACAAAATACCCTATTGAAGGATATATGAAAATGTATTATATTGTGGTCACTATTTCCTAGGTGCCCCCCAACCTCAAACTTTGTTACTCTGTCAGGTCTATTAGTGAATATTAAGTTTAGAAGGGCCTTTCCTCTAGTCGGCTCCTGCACCATTTGGGAAAGGTAATTATCTTTAGTTATTGACAAAAACCTGTTTCCTTTATGAGAGCCACAGTATCCCAATTTATGTCTGGGTAGTTGAAGTCACCCACAGTAACAACCTCATTATGATTACCCACCTCAGCTGTTTGTCTAAGAAGTACATCTACCATGGGTTCTTTTGTATTTGGGGGCTTAAAGCAGACGCCTACTAGAATTATATTATTGTTATTACTCCCATGTATATCTACTCATAATGACTCTACATGTTCATTTCCTGTATCTATATCTTCCCGCAGTGTTGGCTTCAGATAGGATTTTATATAAAGACATAGCCCCCAGCCACCACCACCAAGTCCGATTTTTACAATCTCTTCTAAATAAACTATGGTTTTCGGTCTCTTAACCCTGTCCTTATTAACTTTTACTACTCCTCTCCCTCCACTCCACCCCCTGTTTTATTCCTAATTCCCAGCTCTCTATCTTCACTATCTTGCATGCTATCTGTGTAGTTGCCCCCACTCCCCAGTCTTTAGGTTAAATATTCCTCCAGCTTCCTAGCCATTTTGTCCCCCAATACAGCTGCCCCCTCCCTTCAGCTTTTGGGCTAAGTCCTTGAAATCGTTTTTAAGGACACTCCACCTACCTCTAACTTTGTCATTGGTGCAAATGTGGACCATGACAGCTGGATTCTCACCAGCCCCACCCAGCAATCTGTCTGCCCGATCCGCGATATATCGAACTCTGGCCTCAGGTAAACAACATACTGTTCAATGATCCCAGTCTTAGTGGCAGATTGCCCTGTCTGTACCCCTAATAATGGAGTCCCCAACTACCAGCACCTGTCTAGCCTGCCGTGCACTCCTATTCCCCATCTTACTAGAGCAGACAGGGGTAGTGTCTTGCTGCAGCAGCATGATTTCTGAACTGACACCCTCCTCATACGTTAATCTTGCAAATTTGTTGGAGTGTACCATATTAGGACCAGGCTCCCTGACACTTTTCCCTCTACTCTTCTTTCTCACTGTCACCCAGCTAGCTGCCTATCTCCTCAACAAAGTAAAAAAAAACAACAACAACAAACAAAGCAATATATTTGGAAAAAGTCTTCAATTACTTTTCCCTACATGTCAAAGGCTAATCTTTGTAGTGAGACAACCCCTTTCAATTACTGCTTTATTTGCTAGATGTATAAAGTTGTGTAAGCAAAGCCTAATGGCCATATTTCCAGAAATAGATGAATAAAGTTTTAACCAAGTTTTTAAAAGATGACAACTGCAGGATGTGGGGTGTGGCTTGTAAGGAGCTTTAATTAGTAATAGACAGACACAAGTTCTTTACTAATAAATCTGTTTTCATTACAATGAAATCTTAGAAGTTACCTGATACTGTTTCTGGATCTCAGCCAGGAAGGTGTCCAGCACACGGTGCAGGTTGGGTAAAGGAGGCCACAGCTTGTCCTTTAGTTTCCTAAAGCAAAAACAGTATATAAACCTGATAATGTATAATAACACAGGTATATTCCTATTGTAATGTATACCATTGTGGATCCTGCATTTTTGCTGCAAGTTGGCTGCTGCCCGAGCCATGGCAAGGGTTTCCTTCACACAGAGAAGATTCAATGATATCTACTTTCATCACCGTATCAAGACAATTGCTGATGACTGCCTCCAGCTGGCACACAGCGCCTGGGTACGTGCCCTGCTGCCCTATACCAAAGAGTGCTGTTTAAACCGCACTCAATAAACCCTCATTTCCCGGGGAAATTTTTTGAAAATAGAGATTTCAAACAGAAAAAAAAAAGGGGAACCTAAAAAACCCGCAGCCCAAACCTCTGCAGGTACATAGAGCAGCCCAGACCTCTGCAGGTACATAGAGCAGACCAGACCTCTGCAGGTACATACACACCCAAAACTCTGCAATAAATAGAGCCCCGGGCCCCTCCAGGTACATAGCACCCAACCCCTGCAGGTACATAGAGCAGCCCACCTCTGCAGGTACAAAGGCCCCAGACCTCTCAGGACATAGAGCAGCCCAGACCTCTGCAGGTACAACAGCAGCTCCAAAACCCCTGCAGTACATGGAAAGCCCAGACCCTCAGGTACATAGAGCGGGCCCAACCTCTGCAGGGACATAGAGCGCCCAGACTCTGCAGGTACATAGAGCCCCACACCTCGCAGGACATAAACAGCCCAGACCTCTGCAGGGACAAGAGCGGCCCCAACCTTGCAGGTAATAGAGGGGGCCCAACCTCGCAGATACAAACACCCCGACCTCTGCAGGAACATAAAGCAGCCCAGACCTCTGCAGGTACATAGAGCAGCCCAGACCCCTTGCTGGAACAAGAGCAGCCCTTACCTCTGCTGTACATTAGCAGCCCAGACCTCTTGCAGGTAATAGAGCAGCCCATTACCTCTGCAGTACATAGAGCACCCCAGACCTCTGCAGGTACAAAAGCAGCCCTGACCTCTGCAGGTACATAGAGCGGCCCAGGACCTCTGCAGTACATAAGCAGTCCCAGACGCTCTGCAGGTACATACCAAGCTCCAGACCTCTGTCAGGTACATGTAGAAGCCCGAGACCCTCTGCAGGTACATAGAGCGGCCCAGACCACTGCAGGTACATATAGAAAGCCCAACCTCTGCAGGTACATAGGCAGGCCCACACCTCCCTGAGGTACATAAAACAGACCAGACCTCTGCAGATACGATAGAGCCCCAGACCTCTGCAGTACATAGACGGCCCAGACCTCTGCAGGATACATAGAGAGCCGCAGACCACTGCAGGAACACGACAGCCTAGACCTCTGCAGGTACAAGAGCCTCCCATACCTCTTGCAGAAACATAGAGCAGCCCCTGACCTCTGCAGTACATTGAGCAGCCCAACCTCAGCAGGTACATAGACAGCTCAGACCTACTGCAGGTAACATAGAGCAGCGCAGACTCTTGCAGTACATAGAGCAAGCGCAGACTCGCAGGCAGAGGTATATAGAGAGCAACCAAGACCTCTGCATGTACCTAGAGCGGCCCAGACCTCTGCAGGTCATAGAGCAGCCCAACCTCTGCAGGTACATAGATCATCCCAGACCTCTGCAGGTACATTGAAACAGCCCTGACCTCTGCAGTTACAAAGCGATCGCAGACCTCTGGAGGGTACATAGATAACCCAGACTTCTGCAGGTACATAGAGCCAGCCCAAACCTCGCATGTACATAGGAGCGGCCCAAACATCGCAGGTAACATAGAGCAGCTAAGACTTCTGCAGGAACAATGAGCAGCCCAGACCCTCTGCAGGTACATTGATCACTCAGACCTCTGCAGGGTATATGAGAGTCATTGCAAGACCTCTGCAGTACATAGAGGCAGCCCAACCTCTGCAGAACATAGAGGAGCCCAGACCTTCTGCAGGTACATAGAGCGGCCAGAACCTCTGCAGGTACATAGAGCAGCCGAAACCTCTGCAGGTACAATGAGCAGCCCAGACCTCTGCAGGTACATACAGCAGCCCAGACCTCTGCAGGTACATACAGCAGCTCAGACCTCTGCAAGGTACATGAGAAGCCCATACCCTGCAGGAACATAGAGCGGCCCAGACCTCTGCATTACATAGAGCAGCCCAGACCTCTGCAGGTACATAGAGCAGCCCACACCTCTGCAAGTACATAGAACAGCCCAGACCTCTGCAGGTACATAGAGCAGCTCAGACCTCTGCAGGTACATAGAGAAGCCCAGACTCTGCAGGTACATAGACAGCCCAACCACTGCAGGTACATAGAGAGCACAGACCTCTGCAGGAACTTAGAGCAGCCCATTCCTCTGCAGGTACATAGAGCAGCTCAGACCATTGCAGGTAGCCTAGAGCAGTCCAGACTTCTGCAGATACATAGAGCAGGCCCAGACTCAGGCAGGTACATAGAGCGGCCCAGACCTCTGCAGGTACATAGAGCAGCCCAAACCTCTGCAGGTACATAGAGCAGCCCAGACCTCTGCAGGTACATACAGCGGCCCAGACCTCTGCAGGTACATACAGCAGCCCAGACCTCTGCAGGTACATAGAGAATCCCCCACATCTGCAGGTACATAGATCAGCCTGAACCTGTGCAGGTACTACAGCAGCCCAGACCTCTGCCAGGTACATCGAGCGGCCCAGACCTCTGCAGGATACATAGACGGCCCATACCTCTGCAGAAACAAGAGCATCCCAGACCTCTGCAGAGAAAACAATAGAGCAGCCCAGACCTCAGCATGTACATTAAGAGCAGCCCTGACTCTGCAGTACATAGAACGGCCCAGATTTCCTCTGCAGGTACATAGAACAGCCCAACCTCGCAGGTACATAGAGCCAGCCAGAACCACTGCAGTACATAGAGCGGCCCAAACTTCAGCAGTACATAGACGGTCTCAGACTTCTGCAGGTACATTGAGCAGCCCAGACCTCTGCAGGTACATTGAGCACTCAGACCTCTGCAGGTACATAGAGCAGCGCAGACCTCTGCAGGTACATAGAGCAGCGCAGACCTCTGCAGGTATATAGAGCAGCCAAGACCTCTGTAGGTACATAGAGCGGCCCCAGACCTCTGCAGGTACCATAAGCAGCCCTGACCACTGCGGTACATAGAGCGGCCCAGACCTCTGCAGGTACATAACAGCCCAGACCTCTGGTTCAGTACATAGAGCAGCCCAGACCTCTGCAGAACATAGAGCACCCTGACCTCTGCAGTATAAACATATAGCGGCTCAGAGACCTCTGCTGGTACATAGAGCAGCCCAGACCTCTGCAGGTACATAGACCGGCCCAAACTTCTGCAGGTACATAGAGCAGCTAAGACTTCTGCAGGTACATTGAGCAGCCCAGACCTCTGCAGGTACATAGAGCAGCTCAGACCTCTGCAGGTATAAAGAGCCAGTGCTAGACCTCTGCAATAAAAAAGTACATAGAGCAGACCCAGACCTCTGCAGGTACATAGAGGAGCCCAGACCTCTGCAGGTACATAGACCAGCCAGAACCTCTGCAGGTACATAGAGCAGCCTAAACCTCTGCAGGTACATAGAGCAGCCCAGACCTCTGCAGGTACATACAGCAGCCCAGACCTCTGCAGGTACATAGAGCAGCCCAGACCTCTGCAGGTACATAGAGCAGCCCAGACCTCTGCAGGTACATAGAGCAGCCCAGACCTCTGCAGGTACATACAGCAGCACAGACCTCTGCAGGTACATAGAGCAGCCCAGACCTCTGCAGGTACATAGAGCGGCCCAGACCTCTGCAGGTACATAGAGCTGCCCAGACCTCTGCAGTTACATAGAGCAGCCCAGACCTCTGCAGGTACATTGAGCAGCCCAGACCTCTGCAGGTACATAGAGCAGCCCAGACCTCTGCAGGAACATAGAGCAGCCCTGACCTCTGCAGGTACATTGAGCAGCCCAGACCTCTGCAGGTACATAGAGCAGCTCAGACCTCTGCAGGTACATAGAGCAGCGCAGACCTCTGCAGGTACATAGAGCAGCGCAGACCTCTGCAGGTTTTAAGCAACCAAGACCTCAGCAGGAACAAAGAGCGGCCCAGACCTCTGCAGTACATAGAGCAGCCCAGACCTCTGCAGGTACATAGAGCAGCCCAGACCTCTGCAGGTACATAGAGCAGCCCTGACCTCTGCAGGTACATAGAGCGGCTCAGACCTCTGGCCGGTACATAGAAGCAGCCAGAACCTCTGCAGGTACATAAGCGCCCAAACTTCTGCACAGGTACATAAGCACAAGACTTCTGCAAGTAACATTGAGCACCCATACCTCGCGAGGTACATAGAGCAGCTCAGACCTCTGCAGGTATATAGAGCAGTGCAGACCTCTGCAGGTACATAGAGCAGCCCAGACCTCTGCAGGTACATAGAGGAGCCCAGACCTCTGCAGGTACATAGAGCAGCCAGAACCTCTGCAGGTACATAGAGCAGCCTAAACCTCTGCAGGTACACTGAGCAGCCCAGACCTCTGCAGGTACATACAGCTGCCCAGACCTCTGCAGGTACAAACAGCGGCTCAGACCTCTGCTGGTACATCGAGAAGCCCAGACCTCTGCAGGTACATAGAGCGGCCCAGACCTCTGCAGGTACATAGAGCAGCCCAGACCTCTGCAGGTACATAGAGCAGCCCACACCTCTGCAAGTACATAGAACCAGCCCAGACCTCTGAAGGTACAAAGAGCAGCTTAGACCTCGCAGTACATAGAGAAAGCCCGAACCACTGCAGTACATAGAGCAGCCCAGACCTCTGCAGGTACATAGAGAAGCCCAGACCTCTGCAGGTACATAGAGCAGCCCAGACCTCTGCAGGTAACATAGAGGCAGCTTCAGACATTGCAGGTACATAGAGCAGTCCCCAGACATTCTGCAGATACCATAGATTAGAGAGCCCAGACCTCAGCAGGTACAAAGAGCGGCCCAGACCTCTGCAGTACATAGACAGCCCAACCTCTGCAGTACATAGATGCACCCAGACCTCTGCAGGTACATACAGCTTCCCAGACCTCTGCAGGTACATACAGCAGCCCAGACCTCTGCAGGTACATAGAGAAGCCCTCACCTCTGCAGGTACATAGAGCAGCCTGAACCTCTGCAGGTAAATACAGCAGCCCAGACCTCTGCAGGTACATAGAGCGGCCCAGACCTCCTGCAGGTCAAAGAGCCCCAGACCTCTACAGATACATAGAGCAGCCCAGACCCTCTGCAGGAGAAAGAGCAGCCAGACCGCTCTGCAGGTACATAGAGCAGACCCCTGACCTCTGCAGTACATAGAGCGGCACAGGATCTCTGCAGGTACATATAGCACCCAGACCTCCTGCAGTACATAGAGCAGCCCGACCTCTGCAGTACCATAGAGCGGCCCAAACTTCTGCAGGGTACATAGAGTCACTCAGACTCAGCAGGTACTTTGAGCAGCCCAGACCCTCTGCAGGAGAAAGAGCAGCTCAGACCACTGCAGGTACATAGAGCACGTCAAGGACCTCTGCAGGTACAAAGAGCTCGCAGACCTCTGCAGGTACATAGAGCGGCACCAGGACTCTGCAGGTACATAGAGCGTCCCAGACCTCTGCAGGTACAAAGAGCAGCCTGACCTCTGCAAGTTACAATAGAGCGGCCCAGACCCACTGCAGGTACATAGAGCCAGCCCAGACCTCAGCCGGAACAATAGAGCAGCCCAGACCTCTGCAGGTACA
Source organism: Phyllomedusa bahiana (assembly GCA_025379985.1). Taxonomy (NCBI): domain Eukaryota; kingdom Metazoa; phylum Chordata; class Amphibia; order Anura; family Hylidae; genus Phyllomedusa; species Phyllomedusa bahiana. The sequence goes on from JAODAL010017356.1 coordinate 32,990, forward strand.
TAGAGCACCCAGACCTCTGCAAGGTACATAGAGCGCTCATACCTCTGCTAGTACATAGTGCCAGCCGCGAGACATCTGCAGGTACATAGACCGTCCCAAACTTCTGCAGGTACATAGAGCAGCTAAGACTTCTGCAGGTACATTGAGCAGCCCAGACCTCTGCAGGTACATAGAGCAGCTCAACCTCAGCAGGTATAAAAGAGCATTGTCAGAACCTCTGCAGTTACATAGAGCAGCCCAGACCTCTGCAAGGTACTAGAGGACCCAGAACCTCAGCAGGTACATAGAGCAGCTAGAACCCTCTGCAGGTACAAGAGCCTCCTAAACCCACTGCAGGTACATAGAGCAGCCCGGGGGGGACCCCCTCTGCAGGTACATACATCCAGCCCAGACACTGCAGGTACAAAGAGGAGCCCATACCTCTGCAGTACATAGAGCAGCCAGAACCTCTGCTGGTACATATACACCCAACCTCCTGCAGGTATCATAGAGCACTCAGACCTCTGCAGTAACTAGAGCGCCCTGACCTTTGCTGTACATAGAGCAGCCCAGACCTCCTGCAGTACTTAAGCAGGGCCAGAACCTCCTGCAGTACATAGAGCACAAAACCTCTGCAGTACAATAGAGCAACCAGACCTCTGCAGGTATATAAGCGGCCCAGACCTCTGCAGGACAAAGAGCAGCCACCACTGCAGGTACATAGAGGCACCCAGACCACTGCAGTACATGAGCGGCCCAACCTCTGCAGGTACATAGAGCATCCCAGACCCTTTGCAGGTACAAAGAGCCAGCCCAGACCTCTTCCGGAACATATACAGCCCAGACCTCTGCAAGTAACATAGAGCAGCCCAACCTCTGCATATACATAGACAGCCCAGACCTCTGCAGGTACAAGAGGGCCCAGACCTCTGCTGACACATAGAGCAGCACAAACCTCTGGCAGGAACAAAGAGGGCCCAGACCTCTGCAGTACATAAGGCGCGCCCAGACCTCTTCAGTACATTAGAGCGCCCCAGACCTCTGCCGGTACATAGAGCAGCCCAGACCTCTGCAGGTAATAGAAGCAGCCCCAGACCTCTGGCAGATACATAGAGCCAGCCCAACCCTCAGCAGGTACATAGAGCAGCCCCAACCCTCGCAGAACAAGAGCGGCCCAGACCTCTTCAGTACATTAGAGCGCCCATACCGCTCCTGCAGGTACATAGAGCGGCTCAGACCTCTGCAGGTACATAGAGCAGCCCAGACCTCTGCAGGTACATAGAGCAGCCCAGACCTCTGCAGGTACATAGAGCAGCTCAGACCTCTGCAGAGACATAGAGCAGCACAGACCTCAGCAGGTACATAGAGCAGCCCAGACCTCTGCAGGAACATATAGCGGCCCAGACCTCTGCAGTTACATATAGCAGCTCAGACCTCCCCTTTAGCAAAGGTACATAGAGCATCTCAGACCCCCCCTCTGCTGGTACAATAGAGAAGCCCAGACCTCTGCAGGTACATAGAGCAGCTCAGACTCTGCAGATACATAGAGCAGTCCAACATCTGCAGGTACATAGAGCAGCCCAGAACACTGTCAGGTACATAGAGCGCCCAGACATCCTCTGCAGCGTGACATAGAGCAGCCCAAACCTCGCATGTGTACCATAGAGCACCCAGACCTCTGCAGTACATACAGCGGCCCCAGACCTCTGCAGGTACAAACAGCAAGCCCCAGACCTCTGCAGGTACATAGGAAGCCCGCACCTCTGCGGTACAAAGAGCAGCCTGAAACCTCTGCAGTAAAATACAGCAGCCCAGACCTCTGCAGGTACATAGAGCGGCCCAGACCTCTGCAGATACATAGAGCAGCCCAGACCTCTGCAGGAACATAGAGCAGCCTAGAACTCTGCAGGTACATAGAGCAGCCCTGACCTCTGCAGGTACATAGAGCGGCTCAGAATTCTCAGCAGGTACAAGAGCAGCCCAGACCTCTGCAGGTACATAGGAGCAACCAGAACCTCTGCAGGTACATAAGCCGGCCCCACTTCTGCAGAAACATAGAGCATCCTAGACCACTGCAGGTACATTGAGCACCCAGACCTCTGCAAGGTAACATAGAGCAGCCCAGACCTCTGCAGAACATAGAGCACGCAGACCTCCTGCAGGTTACATAGAGCAGCCCAGACCTCTGCAGGTACATAGAGCGGCCCAGACCTCTGCAGGTACATAGAGCAGCCCAGACCTCTGCAGGTACATAGAGCAGCCCTGACCTCTGCAGGTACATAGAGGCGCCCAGACCTCTGCATGGTACATAGAGCAGCCCAGACCTCTTGCAGGTACATAGAGCACCCAGACCCCTCTGCAGGTACATAGAGCAGCCCCGACCTCTGCAGGTACATAGAGCTGCCAAGACCTCTGCTGGTAAATAGAGCAGCCCAGACCTCTGCAGGTACATAGAGCGGCCCAAACTTCTGCAGGTACATAGAGCAGCTAAGACTTCTGCAGGTACATTGAGCAGCCCAGACCTCTGCAGGTACATAGAGCAGCTCAGACCTCTGCAGGTATATAGAGCAGTGCAGACCTCTGCAGGTACATAAGCACCCAACCACTTGCAGAACATAGAGGAGCCCAGACCTCCAGCAGGTACATAGAGCAGACCCTGGGACCTCTGCATGTACATAGGCGTCTCAGACTCTGCTGGTACATGAGCAGCCCAACCTCTGCAGGTAACTAGAGCGGCCCAAACTTCAGCAGTACATAGAGCTGCCTAAAAAACCCCCCCCTCTGCAGAACATAGAGCAGCCCAACCTCTGCAAGTACATACAGCAAGCCCAGACCTCAGCCTGTACATAAGGAGCCCAGACCTCTTCAGTACATAGACAGCCAGAACCTCTGACAGGTACATAAGCAGCCCAGACCTCTGCAGGAACAAAAGCAGCACAAACCACCAGCAGGTACATAGAAGCGGACCCAGACCTCTGCAGGTACATAGAGCAGCCCAGACCTCTGCAGGAACATAGAGCGGCCCAGACCTCTGCAGGTACATAGAGCAGCCCCAGACCTCTGCAGTATAAAACTAGAGCAGCCCAACCTCTGGCAGATACATAAGCAGCCCAGACCTCTGCAGTACAAAGAGGAGCCCAGTACCCTCTGCAGGAACATGAGCGGCCCAGACCTCTGCAGGTACATTAGTAAAGCGTCCCCAGCCACCTCTGCAGGTACATAGACAGCTCAGACCTCTGCAGGTACATAAGCAGCCAGACCTCTGCAGTTACATAGAGCAGCCCAGACCTCGCAGTACATAAGCAGCCCAGACCTCTGCAGTACATTGGACAGCAGAACCATCTGCAGGTACAAAAGCGGCCCAAACTATCTGCAGGAACATAGAGCAGCTCAGACTTCTGGCAGGTTACATAGAGCAGCTCAGACCTCGCAGGAACATAGAGCGGCCCAGACCTCATGAAGTACATAGAAGCGGCCAACCTCTGCAGGTACATAGAGCAGCCCAGACCTCTGCAGGTACATAGAGCTGCCCAGACCTCTGCAGGTCAAAAGAGCAGCACAGACCTCTGCAGGTCCATAGAGAGGCCCAGACCTCTGCAAGTTACATACAGCATCCAACCTCTGCAGGTACAATAGAGCATCCCAACCTCTGCATGTACAAGAGGAGCCCAGACCTCGCAGGTACATAGAGCAGCCTAACCTCTGCAGGTACATAGAGCGCCCAGACCTCTGCAGGGTACATATAGCGGCCCAGACCTCAGCAGTATATAGAGCAGTGCAGACCTCTGCAGGTACATAGAGCAGCCCAGACCTCTGCAGGTACATAGAGGAGCCCAGACCTCTGCAGGTACATAGAGCAACCAGAACCTCTGCAGGTACATAGAGCAGCCTAAACCTCTGCAGGTACATTGAGCAGCCCAGACCTCTGCAGGTACATACAGCAGCCCAGACCTCTGCAGGTACATACAGCAGCTCAGACCTCTGCAGGTACATGGAGAGCCCAGACCTCTGCAGGTACATAGAGCGGCCCAGACCTCTGCAGTTACATAGAGCAGCCCAGACCTCTGCAGGTACATAGAGCAGCACACACCTCTGCAAGTACATAGAACAGCCCAGACCTCTGCAGGTACAGTAGAGCAGCTCAGACTCTGCCAGGTACATAGAAAGCCCAGACCCTGCAGGTACATAGAGCAGCCCAGACCTCTGCAGGTACATAGAGCAGCTCAGACCTCTGCAGGTACATAGAGCAGCCCAGACCTCTGCAGGTACATAGAGCAGCTCAGACCATTGCAGGTACATAGAGCAGTCCAGACTTCTGCAGATACATAGAGCAGCCCAGACCTTCTCAGGTACATAAGCGGCCAGACCTCTGCAGGTACATATAGCAGCCCAAACCTCTGCAGGGGACATAGAGCGAAGCCCAGACCTCTGCAGTACATATCAGCGCCCAGACCTCTGCAGTACAAACAGCAGCCCAGACCTCTGCAGGTACATAGAGAAGCCCGCACCTCTGCAGGTACATAGAGCAGCCTGAACCTCTGCAGGTAAATACAGCAGCCCAGACCTCTGCAGGTACATAGAGCGGCCCAGACGTCTGCGGGGGGGGTGGGTGGGATACAAGAGCAGCCAGACCCTGCAGGAACATAGAGCAGCCCAGACCTCTGCAGGTACATAGAGCAGCCCTGACCTCTGCAGGTACATAGAGCGGCTCAGATCTCTGCAGGTACATAGAGCAGCCCAGACCTCTGCAGGTACATAGAGCAGCCCAAACTTCTGCAGGTCCATAGAGCAGCTAAGACATCTGCAGGTACATTGACAGCCCACACCTCTGCAGTTAAATAAGCAGCTCAGACCTCTGCAGGTACATAAGCACGCCGACCTCAGCAGGTACATGAGCAGCGCAACCTCTGCAGGTACATAGAGCGGCCCAACCTCTGCAGTAACATAGAGCGCCCAGACCTCTGCAGTAAACATAGAGGCAGCCCTGACCTCTGCAGGTACATAGAGCGGCCCAGACCTCTGCAGTACATAAGCAGCCCAGACCACTGCACGTACATACAGAAGCCCATACCCTGCAGGTACATAAGCGGCCCAGACCTCTGCAGGTAATCATAGAGCGTGCTTCATACCTCTTGCTGTGTACATAGAGCAGCCCAGACCTCTGCAGGTACATAGAGCGGCCCAAACATCTGCAGGTACATAGAGCAGCGAAGACTTCTGCAGGTACATTGAGCAGCCCAGACCTCTGCAGGTACATAGAGCACCCAGTGACTCTCTGCAGGTATGTAAAAGCAGTGCAGACCTCTGCAGCTACATAGAGCAGCCCAGACCTCTGCATGTACATTGAGCTGCCCAGACCTCTGCAGGTACATAGAGCAGCCCTGACCTCTGCAGGTACATAGAGCGGCTCAGATCTCTGCAGGTACATAGAGCAGCCCTACCTCTGCAGGTTACATAGAGCGCCCAAAACTTCTGCAGGTACAAAGAGCGCCTAAACCTCTGCAGGTACATAGAGCAGCCCAGACCTCTGCAGGTACATACAGCAGCCCAGACCTCTGCAGGTCCAGAGAGGAGCCCAGACCTCTGCAGGTCACATAGGGCAGCCAAACCTCTGGTCAGGTACAGAGACAGCCCAGACCTCTGTCAGTAACATAGAGCAGCCCAGACCCTGCATACATAGAGCAGCTCAGAACCTCTGCAGTACATAGAGCAGCCCACCTTTGCAGGGTACATAGAGCAGCCCCGACCTCTCAGGTACTTACGCACCAGAACCTCTGCAGGTACATAGGCAGCCTAAACCTCTGCAGGTACATAAAGCAGCCAGAAACCCTGCAGGTATAAGAGCGGCCCAGACCTCTGCAGGTACATAGAGCAGCCCAAACCTCTGCAGGTACATAGAGCAGCCCAGACCTCTGCAGGTACATAGAGCAGACCAGACCTCTGCAGGTACATAGAGCAGACCAGACCTCTGCAGGTACATAGACGCCCCTGACCTCTCAGGTACATATAGTCAGCCTCAGACCTCTGCAGGTACTAGAGCAGCCCAGACCATCCTCAGCAGTACATAGAGCAGCCCAACCTCGCAGTTACATAGAGCATCCCAGACCTCGCAGGTATATAGAGCAGCCCAGACCTCTGCAGGTACATAGAGCAGCCCAGACCTCTGCAGGTACATAGAGCAGCCCAGACCTCTGCAGGTACATAGAGCAGCCCAGACCTCTGCAGGTACATAGAGCAGCCAGAACCTCTGCAGGTACATAGAGCGGCCCAGACCTCTGCAGGTACATAGAGCAGCCCAGACCTCTGCAGGTACATAGAGCAGCCCAGACCTCTGCAGGTACATAGAGCAGCCCAGACCTCTGCAGGTACATAGAGCAGCCCAGACCTCTGCAGGTACATAGAGCAGCCCAGACCTCTGCAGGTACATAGAGCGGCTCAGACCTCTGCAGGTACATAGAGCAGCCCAGACCTCTGCAGGTACATAGAGCAGCCCAGACCTCTGCAGGTACATAGAGCAGTCCAGACCTTTGCAGGTACATAGAGCAGCCCAGACCTCTGCAGGTACATAGAGCGGACCAGACCTTTGCCAATTCTATAGATATTATTTATGAGAGTACATGCCGAGATATAACCAGCATTTGGGGTTGTAATTTTTACTTACCTGAAAAATGACGGGAAGATACAACGAAGGCAAAGTCCAGCAGAGAGAATAAGTAGAAAAGACACAATGATCACCGGAGTCATCCAGACTGCAAATGGGAAACACCCAGTTATATCTCCTTTTTATTGTTTTAAGTTGTCTTCCACAAAAAATCTTTTTGTTTTTTAATTGTATTTGTTTCTGGGTAAGAAGCAGCTTCCCTATGTACGACCAACAGGTTAAACCCTCACTGCAAGATAATGTGCCAATACACCATGGAGTCACTAACGAAGTATGGAGCAAGCTTACAACCGACACCCGCCGCTAACAGCAGAGATCGAAGCCGTCTGTTTATCCATTTAGACGACGCGGTTTGCAGATTCAAGCCGTCGCCCTTCCCACCCACATGTTCCGCCGGAAGAATGAACATGCTCTAAGTTTTTAGGGACGCCGGTGGTGCAGTGTGGACTGATGCACAAATTTTCTATTAAAGTCTATGAGGGAGCATTGAAAGTTAGTTTTCAGACAGTTTGTAAAACCGCAAACCGATTGGAAAACCGACCATTTACCCTTGATGTGGGACGAGCCCCTACAGAGAGAAGAACCTACAATTGTTCAAAGCCATCTTTTCCATTGGCCACACTAGACAGTTGCCCGGGGGCCCCACAGTGATAGGCCATGTTCACACGGCTTAAAAGTGAAGGTATTTCAGTCCGTAATGACGCACCGAAGTGCGCAAATTACGGATTGAAAACGTCCCAGTCATTACGGTAATCCACAGAGAACTATGGATTACGTCTCCTCTCCCTGCTCGGCGAATACGCCGAGGGGGGAGATAATTGACATGTGAATTACCAGTGGCGTATACGCGCCGCTGGTAATGCAAGTCTATGGGCCGGCGAAGTGCCGGCCCCCCGCTCCCTCCCCCGCTGTCGCCCCGGCTGCACGGCGTAATTGCGGGGCGTAATTACGTCCCGCAGTTAAGCCGTGTGAACATAGCCTTAGGTGTCCCAGGTGATGTATGTATGTCCCAGAGGACATACCCTGGCTCCCTAGGTTGGCTTTGTTTAGTTAACAGTTTGTGTGTTCTAAGGATGTGCAAACAGTTAAAAACCATGGTGAAGGGAGCCTTGGGCTCCCTGCCCTACTAATTAGTCTTGTAGGCTGCAGGTGTCCAGATGTAGGTGGCATAATGATATGGGTGTTCTCAGGGGTGGCTAGGGGCAATGTCATGTATTTGGACAGGACCCACTGCACTGCTATGCCCAAGTTCCCATAATGCTGTTAAGATGGCCCTGCAATCATCCTGTAATATTTCTCACCGGTGCTGGAAGGAGATTTGGTGGTGACTCTGGCAGACCATTTACTCCAGTACCCCGAGATGTCCTTCTGATTGGGACTTGCTCGGATTTGCAGGGTATAGCTTGCATCAGAGACCATTGAGATCATCTTGTTGTGAACACCAGCCAGGACCTGCAGAGTCTGATGAAAAACACATAAAGACCTTGTGCACAATACACTTCCACACCCAGAGGTGTAACCTGGGGCCTAATATGAAATTTATAGCCGGTCCCTTACTATCATATGTAATACTAGTGCCTTCTAATGTAGTATGGGGGCCCTCAGGCATCAATTGTCTGATTGTGACCTCTGCACCCTTTATAACTATGGCCCTGTCCAGAACTCTGCAGCCCACTCCAGACTGCATCAGGTAAAATCAGCCATTACTGAAGTCAATGGGGACAACTTTGCACACCCAATCCCATTATGGCCATTGTTCTTTTAGGACAATACCCCACACCACCTCATGTCCTTCATATTACTAACTGATAAAACTTCTCTGCATATGACCCTCTGGTCCTCTTTACTATTATTGACAAATCATCACACTGATTTTACCTGGCACATGGATCCTCAGCCCATTACATTTCCAACCCTCATATTGCCCACATCACACTCTCCTCTAGTCTGTTATACTTTACCGTCCATGATTTCTCATTGTCCATTGAAAAGCGGATTTGATAGATCAGCTGTTTCCCGAGGTCTGAGATTGGACTCGACCAGGTAAGCGCCAGCTTGTTCCCAGGCAGCTGCTGGACATGTAGATCAGGGGCTGATGGGAGCACTGTGTTCAGGAGAACTGAGTTAGGGTGGGTTCACACTATTATAATGCATTCATCATCGGTATCCATTGGGGTACAGTGAAAAAAGGTGCAATGGCGGATACTGGGACGCAACCGCCACATGGGGACAATAGAGCAGACCTAACCCTGCGTCTGCAGGATTTTCTGAGGAACTCTTTAGAGAAGTAAACACTGCAACTGAGCCCCATAAAATATGTGTATTCGCCAGGAAATAGAGCAAACGCTGGATCACCTCTGCTCCATTTTCCCCAATGGGGCCCCTGAAGCCGCATCATAGTATCCGCCGAAGTACCTTTTTCACGGTACTCCGATAAATACTTGCAACGCATGTATTATCATAGTGTGAACCCACTCTTGCAAGTTTACTATAAGATGTAGAATTTACAAACAATAACTGACCCAATAAATGTTATTTTCTTGTTGAGAAGTAGTTTAATAGTTTATAAGTAATATAGGAGAAACGCCATGGATGACATCCTGGTGGTTTTTTCAAAAGGATATTAAACGGTTTGGCGTTCATTGTCGACTATGAAGCTAGATGAAGTGCATCAAAGCACGAAACGCGTCTTCCTTTATGTCTGAATAAATGTTCTTTTATGCAACTTACTAAAATGAGGAGTCCAGCACTGTGCTTCGTTCATGGATAAAATAAAGGCTATTGGTGCAATTTATTGGATACCTCCCGGCCGGGAGAAAGCATCTATGGAACCCATTGCAGCAGACTCCAAACGCATCCCGTCTGGTTCCCTATTGAGTAAAGCCCTTGGGAGTGTTGTGCCTCAGTTAGCACAACCCCCAAAGGTTAGTACATGATATTGTATACTAATAATTTCACTCTTGGATATCTTTTATTGTGCTAGTGTGTGTTGTTTTGTATCTCTCATTCCATATCCTTTTGTCTGGACGAGTAGACAGAGCAGGAATCTGCCCTGGACAAGGAGTAGACAAAGTAGGCATCTGCCCTGGACAAGGAGTAGACATAGAAGGCATCTGACAAGGAGTAGACATAGTAGGCATCTGCCCTGGACAAAGAGTAGACATAGTAGTAGGCATCTGCCCTGGACAAGGAGTAGACAGAGTAGGCATCTGACAAGGAGTAGACATTGTAGGCATCTGTCCTGGACAAAGAGTAGACATTGTAGGTATCTGCCACGGACAAAGAGTAGACATAGTAGGCATCTGCCTTGGACAAGGAGTAGACAGAGTAGGCATCTGACAATGAGTAGACAAAGTAGGCATCTTCCCCGAACAAGGAGTAGACAGAGTAGGCATCTGCCCCGGACAAGGAATAGACAGAGTAGGCATCTGCCCCTAACTAGGAGTAGACAGAGTAGGCATCTGCCTTGGACAAGGAGTAGACAGAGTAGGCATCTGCCCTGAACAAAGAGTCGACATAGTAGGCATCTGCCCTGGACAATGAGGAGACATAGTAGGCACCTGCCCTGGACAAGGAGTAGACAGAGTAGGCATCTGACGCGGAGTAGACATAGTAGGTATCTGCCCTGGACAAGGAGTAGACAGAGTAGGCATCTGACAAGGAGTAGACATAGTAGGCATCTGCCCTGGACAAAGAGTAGACATAGTAGTAGGCATCTGCCCTTGACAAGAAGTAGACAGAGTAGGCATCTGACAAGGAGTAGACAAAGTAGGCATCTGCCCTGACCAAGGAGTAGACAGAGTGTGCAATTGACCTGGACAAGGAATAGACAGAGTAGGCATCTGCCCTGCCCTGAACAAAGAGTAGACAGAGTAGGCATCTGCCCTGAACAAAGAGTAGACAGAGTAGGCATCTGCCCTATGCAAGAAGTAGACAGAGTAGGCATCTGACAAGGAGTAGACAGAGTAGGAATCTGCCCTGGACAAGGAGTAGACAGAGTAGGCATCTGTCCCGGACAAGGAGTAGACATAGTAGGCATCTGCCCTGGACAAGGAGTAGACAGAGTAGGCATCTGACCAGGAGTAGACAGAGTAGGCATCTGTTCTGGACAAAGAGTAGACATAGTAGGCATCTGCCCCGGACAAGGAGTAGACAGAGTAGGCATCTGCCCCAGACAAGGAGTAGACATAGTAGGCATCTGCCCTCTACAACGAGTAGACAGAGTAGGCATCTGCCCTGGACAACGAGTAGACAGAGTAGGCATCTGAGAAGGAGTTGACATAGTAGGCATCTGTCCTGGACAAGGAGTAGACATTGTAGGCATCTGCCACGGACAAGGAGTAGACATAGTAGGCATCTGCCCTAGACAAGGAGTTGACAGAGTAGGCATCTGACAAGGAGTACACAAAGTAGGCATCTTCCCCGAACAAGGAGTAGACAGAGTAGGCCTCTGCCCCGGACAAGGAGTAGACAGAGTAGTCTTCGTCCCCGGACTTGTAGTAGACAGAGTAGGCATCTGCCCTTTTCTAGGAGTAGACAGAGTAGGCATCTGCCCCGGACAAGGAGTAGACATAGTAGGCATCTGCCCTGGACAAGGAGTAGACAGAGTAGGCATCTGCCCCAGACAAGGAGTAGACAGAGTAGGCATCTGACAATCAGTAGACAAAGTAGGTATCTGCCCTGGACAAGGAGTAGACAGAGTAGGCATCTGCCCCGGACAAGGAATAGACAGAGTAGGCATCTTCCCCGGACTAGGAGTAGACAGAGTAGGCATCTGCCCTGAACAGGGAGTAGACATAGTAGGCACTGCCCTGGACAAAGAGTAGACATGGTAGGCACCTGCCCTGAACAAGGAGTAGACATAGTAGGCATCTGCCCTGGACAAAGAGTAGACATAGTAGTAGGCATCTGCCCTTGACAAGGAGTAGACAGAGTAGGCATCTGACAAGGAGTAGACAAAATAGGCATCTGCCCTGGACAAAGAGTAGACAGAGTAGGTATCTGCCCTGGACAAGGAGTAGACATAGTAGGCATCTGTCCTGGACAAGGAGTAGACAGAATAGGCATCTGACAAGGAGTAGACAAAGTTGTCACCTGCCCTGGACAAGGAGTTGACAGAGTAGGCATCTGACAAGGAGTACACAAAGTAGGCATCTGCCCCGAACAAGGAGTAGACAGAGTAGGCATCTGCCCCGGACAAGGAGTAGACAGAAGTAGGCATCTGCCCCGGACAAGGAGTAGACATAGTAGACATCTGCCCCGGACAAAGAGTAGACAGAGTAGGCATCTGCCCCGGACAAGGAGTAGACATAGTAGGCATCTGTCCTGGACAAGGACAGAGTAGGCATCTGCCCCGGACAAGGAATAGACAGAGTAGGCATCTTCCCCGGACTAGGAGTAGACAGAGTAGGCATCTGCCCTGAACAAGGAGTAGACATAGTAGGCATCTGCCCTGGACAAAGAGTAGACATAGTAGGCACCTGCCCTGGACAAGGAGTAGACATATTGGCATCTGACAAGGAGTAGACATAGTAGGCTTCTGCCCTGGACAAAGAGTAGACATAGTAGTAGGCATCTGCCCTTGACAAGGAGTAGACAGAGTAGGCATCTGACAAGGAGTAGACAAAATAGGCATCTGCCCCGGACAAGGAGTAGACAGAGTAGGAATCTGCCCTGGACAAGGAGTAGACATAGTAGGCATCTGACCTGGACAAGGAGTAGACAGAATAGGCATCTGACAAGGAGTAGACTAAAGTTGTCATCTGCCCTGGACAAGGAGTTGACAGAGTAGGCATCTGACAAGGAGTACACAAAGTAGGCATCTGCCCCGAACAAGGAGTAGACACAGTAGGCATCTGCCCTGGACAAAGAGTAGACAGAGTAGGCATCTGCCCCGGACAAGGAGTAGACATAGTAGACATCTGCCCTGGACAAAGAGTAGACATCGTAGGCATCTGCCCCGGACAAGGAATAGACAGAGTAGGCATCTTCCCCGAACAAGGAGTAGACAGAGTAGGCATCTGCCCCGGACAAGGAATAGACATTCTAGGCATCTTCCCCGTACTAGGAGTACACAGAGTAGGCATCTGCCCTGTACAAGGAGTAGACATAGTAGGCATCTGCCCTGGACAAAGAGTAGACATAGTAGGCACCTGCCCTGGACAAGGAGTAGACATATTGGCATCTGACAAGGAGTAGACATAGTAGGCTTCTGCCCTGGACAAAAGAGTAGACATAGTAGTAGGCATCTGCCCTTGCAAGGAGTAGACAGAGTAGGCATCTGACAAGGAGTAGACAAAGTAGGCATCTGCCCCGGACAAGAGTCGTCATAGTACGCATCTGTCCTGGACAAGGAGTAGACAGAATAGGCATCTCACAAGGAGTAGACATCGTTGGAATCTGCCATGGACAATGTGTAGAAAGAGTTGGCATCTGCCCTGGACAAGGAATAGACAGAGTAGTCATCTGCCCTGAACAAAGAGTAGACAGAGTAGGTATCTGCCCTGAACAAAGAGTAGACAGAGTAGGCATCTGCCCTGAACAAAGAGTAGACAGAGTAGACATCTGACAAGGAGTAGACAGAGTAGGAATCTGCCCTTGACAAGGAGTAGACAGAGTAGGCATTTGCCCTGGACAGGGAGTAGACATAGTAGGCATCTGCCCTATACAAGAAGTAGACAGAGTAGGCATCTGACCAGGAGAATAAAGAGAAGGAAAATGCCAATGAAAAGGAGTAGACACAGTAGGCATCTGCCCCGGACAAGGAGTAGACATAGTAGACATCTGCCCTGGACAGAGAGTAGACAGAGTAGGCATCTGCCCCGGACAAGGAGTAGACATAGTAGGCATCTGCCCTGGACAAGGAGTAGACTGAGTAGGCATCTGCCCCAGACAAGGAGTAGACAGAGTAGGCATCTGACAATCAGTAGACAAAGTAGGCATCTGCCCCGAACAAGGAGTAGACAGAGTAGGCATCTGCCCCGGACAAGGAATAGACAGAGTAGGCATCTTCCCCGGACTAGGAGTAGACAGAGTAGGCATCTGCCCTGAACAAGGAGTAGACATAGTAGGCATCTGCCCTGGACAAAGAGTAGACATGGTAGGCACCTGCCCTGAACAAGGAGTAGACATAGTAGGCATCTGCCCAGGACAAAGAGTAGACATAGTAGTAGGCATCTGCCATGGACAAAGATTAGACCGATTAGGCATCTGATAAGGAGTTGACATAGTAGGCATCTGCCCCGGACACGGAGTAGACAGAGTAGGTATCTGCCCGGACAAGGAGTAGACATAGTAGGCATCTGTCCTGGACAAGGAGTAGACAGAATAGGCATCTGACAAGGAGTAGACAAAGTTGTCACCTGCCCTGGACAAGGAGTTGACAGAGTAGGCATCTGACAAGGAGTACACAAAGTAGGCATCTGCCCCGAACAAGGAGTAGACAGAGTAGGCATCTGCCCTGCACAAGGAGCAGACAGAGTAGGCATCTGCCCCGTACAAGGAGTAGACATAGTAGTCATCTGCCCCGGACAAAGAGTAGACAGAGTAGGCATCTGCCCCGGACAAGGAATAGACAGAGTAGGCATCTGCCCCGGACAAGGAATAGACAGAGTAGGCATCTTCCCCGGACTAGGAGTAGACAGAGTAGGCATCTGCCCTGAACAAGGAGTAGACATAGTAGGCATCTGCCCTGGACAAAGAGTAGACATAGTAGGCACCTGCCCTGGACAAGGAGTAGACATATTGGCATCTGACAAGGAGTAGACATAGTAGGCATCTGCCCTGGACAAAGAGTAGACATAGTAGTAGGCATCTGCCCTTGACAAGGAGTAGACAGAGTAGGCATCTGACAAGGAGTAGACAAAGTAGGCATCTGCCCCGGACAAGGAGTAGACATAGTAGGCATCTGTCCTGGACAAGGAGTAGACAGAATAGGCATCTGACAAGGAGTAGACGAAGTTGTCATCTGCCCTGGACAAGGAGTAGACAGAGTGGGTATCTGCCCTGGACAAGGAATAGACAGAGTAGTCATCTGCCCAGAACAATGAGTAGACAGAGTAGGTATCTGCCCTGAACAAAGAGTAGACAGAGTAGGCATCTGCCCTGAACAAAGAGTAGACAGAGTAGACATCTGACAAGGAGTAGACAGAGTAGGAATCTGCCCTTGACAAGGAGTAGACAGAGTAGCAATTTGCCCTGGACAGTGGAGTAGACATAGTAGGCATCTGCCCTATACAAGAAGTAGACAGAGTAGGCATCTGACAAGGAGTAGACAGAGTAGGCAATTGCCCTTGACAAGGAGTAGACAGAGTTGGCATGTGCCCTGGACAAGGAGTAGACACAGTAGGCATCTGCCCCGGACAAGGAATAGACAGATTAGGCATCTTCCCCGGACTAGGAGTAGACAGAGTAGGCATCTGCCCTGAACAAGGAGTAGACACAGTAGGCATCTGCCCCGGACAAGGAATAGACAGAGTAGGCACCTGCCCTGGACAAGGAGTAGACAGAGTAGGCATCTGACAAGGAGTAGACATAGTAGGCATCTGCCCTGGACAATGAGTAGACATAGTAGGCACCTGCCCTGGACAAGGAGTAGACACAGTAGGCATTTGCCCCGGACAAGGAATAGACAGAGTAGGCACCTGCCCTGGACAAGGAGTAGACAGAGTAGGCATCTGACAAGGAGTAGACATAGTAGGCATCTGCCCTGGACAAAGAGTAGACATAGTAGTAGGCATCTGCCCTTGACAAGGAGTAGACAGAGTAGGCATCTAGACAAGAGTAGACAAAGTAGGCATCTGCCCCGACAAGGAGTAGACAGAGTAGGCATCTGCCCCGGACAAGGAGTAGACATAGTAGACATCTGCCAAAGAGTAGACATAGTAGTAGGCATCTGCCCTTGACAAGGAGTAGACAGAGTAGGCATCTGACAAGGAGTAGACAAAGTAGGCATCTGCCCCGGACAAGGAGTAGACAGAGTAGGTATCTGCCCTGCACAAGGAGTAGACATAGTAGGCATCTGCCCTGGACAAGGAGTAGACAGAATAGGCATCTGACAAGGAGTAGACAAAGTTGTCATCTGCCCTGGACAAGGAGTAGACAGAGTGGGCATCTGCCCTGGACAAGGAATAGACACAGTAGGCATCTGCCCTGGACAAGGAGTAGACACAGTAGGCATCTGCCCTGGACAAGGAGTAGACATAGTAGGCATCTGCCCTGGACAAGGAGTAGACAGAATAGGCATCTGACAAGGAGTAGACAAAGTTGTCATCTGCCCTGGACAAGGAGTAGACAGAGTGGGCATCTGCCCTGGACAAGGAATAGACAGAGTAGGCATCTGCCCTGAACAAAGAGTAGACAGAGTAGGCATCTGCCCTGGACAAGGAGTAGACACAGTAGGCATCTGCCCTGGACAAGGAGTAGACACAGTAGGCATCTGCCCTGGACAAGGAGTAGACACAGTAGGCATCTGCCCTGGACAAGGAGTAGACAGAGTAGGCATCTGCCCCAGACAAGTAGTAGACAGAGTAGGCATCTGCCCCGGACAAGGAGTAGACAGAGTAGGCATCTGTCCTTGACAAGGAGTAGACATAATAGGCATCTTCCCAGGACATCATAAACAGTTCATGGAAGCACTTACCTACATTGTTGATCCAAAAAGGTTTATTATAATACAAGCCCTGTTTCCCATCCACAAATGTTGCGTTCAATACCATGGACATGACGACGTCTTTTCGTCCAAGGAACACACAATTACATTTTCTAGGATATAGAGAGTTGTTGCAGGGTCGCCACATGGATGTGCTATATATGGAAAGAGAGTATCTAAGCCTAGGATGTATAATACACGACAATAGAGCAAGATATACTGTACATCAGGGAATGTGGTGCATTATGGGTCATTGTTGCACCTCAAAATATGATGATGCCCCTCAACAACAGCTACCCCCAACCACATTATGTGAGAATCCCAATGTACAAGGCATCATATAACATTTTTTTACTTAGATAAATATGTTTGATATGCAAGACACAGTTATGAATGAATTACATCTGGGATGAGCAGAATTGGTATTCATGAGACGGTTGTCAAAGACCCGAAGTCTAAGGGAATGTTCACTTAGCGTCTTTTGGGGCATATTTCAGGTGTAATTTTGCTGAAATATGCACCAAAACAAGTCCCAAACAATTTACAATACAATACTCATAGATATCAATGCAAAATACACGCCGTCAATCACGCGCTGTGTACTTTACTATTGCATGTTAGCATGCATGTGCAAAGTGACTGTTACCTCTTTGCAGGTGTATATACCACATTCTGGTTTAAAGTATAAGAGGCAGGAAACTGCCTCGGGCCATTACTCAATGTATAAGCTTTGAAATTACACGCTTGAAAGCCCATAATTTAAAAACGCAAATGTACAGGATTTATAGTGCGCAATATTGTGTGCCGTAATATACCGCATGAATTACCCCTAAGTGACCGTGAATGAGTCATGAGCTCCAGCCTCTGGTGCAAAATACAATCAGCATCCAAACTGACTGCACTAGTAGCAGATCGCACAGATTAAGGGCGCCAGCACTGCAGCAAAGGTTATTAGATGTCTACCTCAAGATGCTGGTGGGGATTGCCACCCATCGTTGGACTATATCCTCAACAGCTGCAACGGCATGACAGAGCGCCCACCCTTAGCACTTCCTGTTGTAGTGTGACTGTAGGAGGTGGTTGCATCCTCTATGAACACGGGTTTTATACATGTAAATACTATGTGTGGTGCTTATTGTATACTACATGTATATTGGGGATGGAAGAGGTTACAATGACTAAGCAGAGCGTCCACCCTTAGCAGTTCCTGTTGTAGTGTGGGACTGTAGGAGGTGGTTGCATCCTCTGTGAACACGGGTTGTATACATGTAAATGATATGTATGGTGTTTATTGTATAGTACATGTATATTGGGGATGGAAGAGGTTACAATGACTAAGCACGTTATTTATAGCATTGCTGCTTCGATCCCTTACTGACAAAATGTATTGATTTTAAATATCATAGTAAAGGAATTGATTGGGGTTCCTATGCTGAGCCTTTCCCTAGGGGGTGGGTGCCCGGGTGATATTACACAAACCCCCGTTTTAAGTTTAAAGATTTTTAAAGCCGTGGGGACTAAATGAGTGAGACCCAAATTTTCCCTTTTTTTGCCCCCTCCCCCCCAGTGCAACTTGATTGTGTGATGCCAATCAGTTACGCTGGCAGTTGGAAGTCTACTTAAGGCATTCGTAGCCACCATGTTAATGTTTCTCTTACTTCCAGTAACAGAACTGCCATCTTGGTACACTCTTCTGCATTATTTATGTAATGTAGAAGGGTGTACAAGAGAGCGAGCCCGCTAATGGTCGGGCACCCTAGGTGGACAGTTTGTACAATTTACAAAAGAGAATTGATTAAAGTTCAAATCGACACATAAAGTAGGAATATATATATAAAATCTCCATTTATTGATATATCCTTTAAAATATATAACGTTTCATGTGCACAACAGTGCTTATTGCATTTAGTGGAGTAGAAACAGCACAACCAGCGATAGACAAAAGTCCAGTATGTAAAGCTCCAAGCCCTCCGCTTCTGGAGAGTAGTAGTGGAGACACGTACAGACAGGTCGGGCCGAGGTGAGCGTGCACGACGTTTCGCGGACGCTCCTCCCCTTTTATAGTTTGGAGCTTTGCATACTGGACTTTCATCTATCGCTGGTTGTGCTGTTTCTACTCCACTAAATGTAAGTAGCACTGTTGTGCACATGAAAGGTTATATATCTTAAAGGATATATCAATAAATGGAGATTTTATATATATATTCCTGCTTTATATATGGATGCTATTAACGGAGGAGTTAGGGAAACCTCCTCATTGCAGGTATTATATGCCTACCAGCTTACATTTCTTTAAATCCCACCAACTTTGACTTGAATAAAGTTCAAATCGACCCTTTTTTACCATTTTATAAATAAATAAAAAATTTACACATAATTGGTACCGCCGCATCCATCAAAGTCCAATTTATTAAAATATAACATCAGTCATCCCATACGCTGAACACCGTAGAAGAAAAAAAATTCCAAACACCAAAATTGTGGGGTTTTTTGGTAATTTCACATCCTCAAAACATTGGAATAAAAAGTGACCAAAAAGTCACATCTATCAAGTTCATAGGTGAAAAAACAAAATAAAAGTGGTTAGAAAAAATGGCGCTGCAGGGCAAATTGAAGAAATAGAGAATGTTTTTATTTTTTTTAAAGTACTAAAACATAACAAAACACAACATATTTGATATGACCAGAAACATACCAATCTGCAGAATATAGAGAACACATCACTTACACCAAAAAGTGAACACCATAGAAACAAAAGCTTTGCAAACATTGCGCAAGTAAGGTTTTTTCACATTTCACTGACACTGATTTCACTTTTTTTTTCGGTTTCCCAGTTCATGCTATTGTATGATCAATGGCACCATTAAAAGTACTTTAATACAAAACAGCCACCATCTATCATTACCCAAGCCTGAGCATACCCAAACTTAGACAATCAAAACATGGGACATCTCCAATCCAGTCAATACATCTTCATAAACTTTTACCAAGATCAGCAAACCTTTTCGTCATTACTTTTTATTCATAATTCTTAACGAACATATAACCACAATTTGTGTACTAAAATGTCCCTATGTCAGTTATATAATTTTCTGGTATGCTCAAGTTGTTTGTTACGGCTTAGCCTAGCCATTCATGGCTCAGTCCATCACTGCTCCCACATCGGGGTAAACCAGAGACGACAAAAGCCGTGCGAAACAGAACGCACACTGGAGTTAAACATGGCAAAGTGGGGAAAGCAGGGTTGGGCCTGCAGCCAATCAGTGCGAGGAGGATTCAGCCAATCAGTGGAGACAGATGGAGGGGCTTCAGTAAAACAGTGTGAGGAGGAGAGAGGACCTGCAGCCAATCAGTGTGAGGAGCAGGAAAAGCCTGCAGCCAATCAGTGTGAAGAGCAAAGAGGGGCTGCAGACAATCAGTGTGAGGAGGAAAGAGGGGCTGCAGACAATCAGTGTGAGGAGGAAAGAAGGGCTGCAGACAATCAGTGTGAAGAGAAAAGAGGGACTACAGACAATCAGTGTGAGGAGGAAAGAGGGGCTGCAGACAATCAGTGTGAGGAGGAAAGAGGGGCTTCAGACAATCAGTGTGAGGAGGAAAGAGGGGCTGCAGACAATCAGTGTGAGGAGGAAAGAGGGGCTGCAGACAATCAGTGTGAGGAGGAAAGGGGGCTGCAGACAATCAGTGTGAGGAGGAAAGAGGGGCTTCAGACAATCAGTGTGAGGAGGAAAGAGGGGCTACAGACAATCAGTGTGAGGAGGAAAGAGGGGCTGCAGACAATCAGTGTGAGGAGGAAAGAGGGGCTGCAGACAATCAGTGTGAGGAGGAAAGAGGGGCTGCAGACAATCAGTGTGAGGAGGAAAGAGGGGCTGCGGACAATCAGTGTGAGAAGAGAGGGTCTGCAGACAATCAGTGTGAGAAGAGAGGGTCTGCAGACAATCAGTGTGAGAAGAGAGGGTCTGCAGGCAATCAGTGTGAGAAGAGAGGGTCTGCAGGCAATCAGTGTGAGAAGAGAGGGTCTGCAGGCAATCAGTGTGAGGAGGAGGAGAGAGGGTCTGCAGGCAATCAGTGTGAGAGGAGAGAGGGCCTCCAGACAATCAGTGTGACGAGTACAGCGGAGCCGCAGACACTCAGTGTGAGGAGGAAAGAGGGGCTACAGACAATCAGTGTGAGGAGGAAAGAGGGGCTACAGACAATCAGTGTGAGGAGGAAAGAGGGGCTGCAGACAATCAGTGTGAGGAGGATAGGGGCTACAGACAATCAGTGTGAGGAGGAAAGAGGGGCTGCAGACAATCAGTATGAAGAGGAAAGAGGGGCTTCAGACAATCAGTGTGAGGAGGAAAGAGGGGCTACAGACAATCAGTGTGAAGAGGAAAGAGGGGCTGCAGACAATCAGTGTGAGGAGGAAAGGGGCTACAGACAATCAGTGTGAGGAGGAAAGAGGGGCTGCAGACAATCAGTGTGAGGAGGAAAGAGGGGCTGCAGACAATCAGTGTGAAGAGGAAAGAGGGGCTGCGGACAATCAGTGTGAGGAGGAAAGAGGGGCTGCAGACAATCAGTATGAAGAGGAAAGAGGGGCTGCAGACAATCAGTGTGAGGAGGAAAGAGGGACTGTGGCCAATCAGAGTGAAGAGCAAAGAGGGGTTGCAGCCAAACAGTGTGAGGAGCAAAGAGTGGTGCAGTGCTAGTAAAATGAATGGCTATTTGAGGTATATCATAGTCTCTATTTTGTAAATCAACTCCATTTTTAGCATAAATTATGATTATACAAGCTTGCACTTCTCTGGTGCAAGGTCTGATTTATTTTACAAGACTGCACACTCCTGTTGACTTAATGTATGTTTTTGGCCTGTTATCATCTTGTCTGGAAGTTGTTTTGAATACTTTATTTCAAACTCTGGACTGGCCACTTCATGGTTCAAGATAAGGTAGACAAATAGCATTTGTGCATTTCAAGCTTACATAGTACTTAGGTTGTGTCAGCCATTTTGTTTAAATAATATATGAAGTCATGAAGGTCTGGGTGAAGGCAGAAGCTCTGTACCCGTGTAGAGGACGCTTTACACGGTGTTGTTCTCCCTGGAGTTCTCTGCCATTTGCTTCCATGGCTGATGAATTCTGGATTGATGATAGCTCCTAGTGATGATGTAAGTAACTTTATAACTAATGTAAGTAACTTTGTAACTAAATATTTTTCAAAAGTGTATGCAATATCACACTATTTCTTGTAATCAATTTATTATATTACTCATATCTTATCATTTTATCATAATTGATTAATTATTGGACTCTTTTTTTTTATAAAATTGTGCTATATCCTAATTGGTCACATAATCTCCAAAAAATTGGGAATCTCGCAAGAGAACTAAGAGTGACTTTTGACCCACATATTTACTATTTTGCCATTAGGCAAACTTAAACTCTATCATTCTCTATTATTAAACACTAAAACGTAACTTTTATTATATCTAACTCTTAACCTTATACACACTATTTAAAAACCTGATCTCTATCCTCATCATTTAACCTTGCTTCTGAAAAAAGGAATAATCCCTTTCTATCATCAAGTCTGGTAACCCCACCTATTAACAGGAGCCTTATATCTATAGCAAAGTACTAGCTTCAGTAAGGGAACCCCAGCCCACTACTTGGGCAATCGTCCCAAATCTCAAAGACACAGAACACAAAAGGCCCCCTTGTGACACCCGCGGCAGCAGGTGACACTTGTAGACAGAGTGAGAGATCACAATTTAAAACGTCATGCCTGACCTCGCCGACATGTTTTTGCCAGCTAACCTGGCTTTATCAAGGCTTAGAGTCCGATTGATCGGGCCTCTAACCCCTGATGAAGCCAGGTTAGCTGGCGAAACATGTCGGCGAGGGGCAGGGATGACGTTTTAAATTGTGATCTCTCACCTCTGTCTACAAGGTCACCTGCTGCAACGGTGTCACAAGGGGCCTTATTTGTTCTGTGTCTATGAATTAGGGACGACTGCCCAATAGTTGGCTTGGGATCCCTTATGAAGCTAGTACTTTCTATAGATATAAGGCTCTCCGTTAATATGTGGGGTTCCACCAGACTTGATGATTAGAAAGGGAGTTATTCCCCCTTTTCAGAAGCAAGGTTAAATGATGAGGGTTAGAGAATCAGGTTTTAAATAGTGTGTATAGAGGTTAAGAGTTAGATAAAAAAAAAATTACGTTTTAGTGTTTAAAAGATAAGCACTGATAGAGTTTAAGTTTGCCTATGGCAAAATAGTAAATATATATCCTAATTGGCTGACCTTCTTTAAAGCTGTATCCAAAACCTGTATTGATAAAACTTGGCAAAACATGGGGCTGCAGTCAATCATTGTAAGGAGGCTGCAGGTCCAGATAGGATGCAGGTTCAATTGAGTGTTGAGAGAGGAATTCTGTTCCAGCCTAAGAGATCACCTACCCACTTGCCGGCAGTGGAGTGGGGCAGGGAAGAGCAGACAAGCTCTGAATGCTCTCAGAAGGGAGCAAGGAGGAGCAAAATCAGAGAGCGAGAGCACACAAGGAGAAGTGGGGTACAGTGAGCAGTGAGAAAGAAAAGAAGTTAGGGTTGTGGCACATGCTGTGGCCTGGTGTTGGTAAGGCCAAGGGAAAGGTTTGGCCACGATGTCTGGGGAACACATAACGCACCCATTAAAACAGCAGAGTGCCTAGAGGAGTGCTTTTCTAGTCACATAAGGGATTTGGGGAATATCTTTCTATTGAAAGAAAAGAGAGGTGTCACGGTGGCCAAGAAAAGAGAGACCCGCTACATAGGAGTTGAGCAGAGTTCTCCTTCTGGACTATCTACATGAGAGAGCGAGTTGTGAACTGTTATTTGATGTACTCACACCTGTGATGTACCTGTGAAAGGACTGTAGAGTGTAACGTGCTACAAGTTGTTGATCCATGAGTAAAACCTGCAAGATTTCAAAGCTGAATTTCTCTGTGCTTGTTCCAGTGCCGGAGCACTACACCCCCCTGCAATCCCACACTGGTAGGCCTGACATCTATGAATGTCCACTACCCAGGTGTGATCACCTGCCTAACACCTGGGATCAGCACCCAATACTAATTACCTCCTCCTGCGCTCACTCATTTACAGAGTTACTGGAACCCATTCTGTACTCACCTTTCTTGTCCATATCTATATAGCGCCTGGAAGAATGATGCATCTAAGAGTGTTTCATCCCATTTGCAGCAGACCTGAGACAGATCAGGGGTGAAGCACCGGAGCTCAATTGTTTCTAGAAAGAGCAAAATATCTCTGGATTAGTTTCACCAAGACCGAGGCACAGATTCCTTTCCATCCCACCAGAGGCACAATACTGAGGTGTTTCTGCCCCTATGTACAATCAGGTGAATTGTTTCTCCTACTTGACATCTATGGATCTTTAGGTCCTAACATTATGGTCCTCAGGACCTGACAGCTGGCCCATAGGAGGGTAGGCTGATGGGTTATGTCTAGGAACCTAGCCTGAGATGAAGAAGTCAGTTTCCTGAATTCAGGACAGTCTAAGTATTGCTATGGACAATGCCCCCAGTCAGTATATCATTCTCATTAGGAATTCCAGATTTTAGGAGTTATTTTGTGCTTTTCTGAGAAAAAGGGTTAAGAGTATCATTTCCTATGGTAAAAAACATAGAAATAGGTGAAGTCCATGTGTTCTGGAGACTGGGATGTTGACTGAAGAAAGCTCAAGTGTGAACCTCTAGGGGGCTGAGAGGACGTGCTGCAGTGGGCAGTGCCTCCATGTTAATGGAGAATTCCAGCTTATACAGTTAAGTTTTTGCTTTATTTATTTATTTTTTTTAAGAAAGAAGAGGGAAGTCTATTATTACCCATGGAAAAACACAGAAATTAACAAAGGTACAGTGGCTGGAGGTCAGTTGTCAGCTAAATCTATGTCTCTGGCTTCCACTAATAGGCATTTTCCTTGACTTAAAGCCAGGGTTGCAGTTATTTTTCCATGTTCAGGTTATGGTATCAGTCTTGTATACTCTGACTGTGGCTTCACCATTCTAGAATGCCTACAAGCAAAGGTCCTAAACAAGCTCTTTTTTTCCAAGGAGAGACACAGAAGCTTATTGTCTCACAGATGTAGCTCCTAAAACAACTCAAAACCATTTGTTTGGTTCTCCTACATTTTGTCCCCTCAGATTAGTGAAAATAAATATTTAAATGGGTTTTCTCACTACAATGATTAGCTTTCAACGTGTAGGGAAAGGTGAATGAAGACTATTATCAAATAGATTGCTTTATATCTGCTTCATTTAGGGATAAAAGCTTTGGGCGGG
This sequence comes from Phyllomedusa bahiana, assembly GCA_025379985.1. Classification (NCBI taxonomy): domain Eukaryota; kingdom Metazoa; phylum Chordata; class Amphibia; order Anura; family Hylidae; genus Phyllomedusa; species Phyllomedusa bahiana. The sequence continues at coordinate 57,589 of JAODAL010017356.1, forward strand.
CGTATGAAATTTTGGGATTGCATGCCAAATTTTTCATGCGCCCAATAACGATAAATGCGCCTGATTATGAACCCCCTTAAGTGGGTCATAAAACAGGCCCTTCCGGCTCAGGCACTTTCTGGTCGGTAACCACTTGAAAGTGTCTTTCCTTTTTTCAGCAGAATGTGCCTAGAAAAGCCGTGCGAAGTTTAAATCTATAGCTTTGTACGGTTCTAGTGCGCCCCGCCTCCCGCATGCCCCCCAATCTGAGGAGCATTACAAAGTGCCGCTTGCGCTTTGTAATGCGCCCAGGAGTGGCATGCGGGAGATTGAAAAATGTAGCGAACGGGGCTGCACCTGATATCGGGCTGAAGAAACGTCAGATATCTGGCGCAGCCCCATTCATACATGTCGCCCTTTATCTCTACTGAGTGCACACGAGTTTCTCTTGGTTACCAACTATCTCTCTCTCCTCTCTCTTACCTGATTTGCTGGAAGCTGCTGTCCATCCATGGTGATGTCACTCCCTGCTCTGCACAGACTCTAGGAAGTAGCTTTGTTTGTTTAAGATAAAGACACATTTTACTCCTTAGAGCTCTGTAGTCTTGTGTACTACAAATTTTACATTTCCTGAAGGAGGCACTTCACAGCTCTTATGTTCAGGATCACTTTGGTTCCTCACACCTTAAATAAGGATACCTCAAAGTCCAAAACACTGTAAACCCAACTTGAGCCAAATACCTATATCTATGGGGTAATTGGAAGGAATAGTTGTTAGCCAAACAAGCGACTTATGAGCTGCCGTACTAACTGTAGGGAGATGGAATATTGGGACCAATTCAAATTGTTCAGAACTCTGTTCTTCCTTTGTTTGTTAGAGTCCATTCTACTAGAAATATGTCCAGTTTTTGGGCTAAAATTTGTTTCTGTTGGATCAGATTTACCATGTAGCTTGGAGTTTGCACTATTAGATCACCAACCATTATAGGTAGAACTTTAGTTTTGAAATGGGGCCAGGTTGGGTTAAAAAAAGGTAATACCTACCTGTCTACCGAGACTGCTGCTTTGGATACCCTGGCAACCTCTTTTTCACTTCCGGGGTCTCATCTCGCTATACAAGAGAGTCTCACACTCCATTGTAATTTAATGGAGCAAGAGTCCCTTCTATGTGTCGGGATGAGACCCTGGAAGTAAAGAGGAACGGGTTGCTGTTGAACTCCGGAGCGGCAGGAACAGGAAGGTACTCTGACAGATACCTGCAACATATGTATTAATATAGTGTGAACCCACCCAGCAGGGAGTAACATCCCCATGGACGGACAGCAACTTCCAGCAAATCAGGTAAGAGAGAAGAGAGATATAGTTGGTAACCAAGAGAAACTCGTGTGCACTCAGAAGAGATAAAGTCTTTTATCTCCTCAACGAAGCAAGATAAAATGTATTTGATAAGAGTTATATTCTTATTGGATCAACATGTTCGGTGCATCAGGAATGCTCATGTCTTCTATATCAAACACAAAAATGCAAAAAAAAACAGCTAAAAGTACCTCCTTGTGGGACATGGACAATTTGCATATTTATTACACTGGAGGGTGGGGGGGTTCACTATTTATTTTTATAAATGGATTTCTATTCTGTAAAGGATGCATTTTCTCTGCATGATTTTAAGTGTTTATAATTGTCTCTTCTTTGGGTTTGTTAAAAGCATAATGGGGCACATTTATTAAGTGTTGCACCAAAATTCAGGTACATTTGCGCTAAAAGTAATGGCGCACATGCTTTACACCACATTTGTTTTAGACTGTGGCTAGACACTTGTGCGTCTCCTCTGAGAAGAGGGGCGTGGCTTAAAGTGTGATACCATGCCCAAAAAAATGCTTCAAAATATTGCTGCTGTTAGTTGCATACTGTGAGCCAACCTATAAAAGGGGTAAAGTTAGAATAGATAGCTCTGATATGCACCAGATTTATGGACACTGATAAATGTGGAGCATTATAACGCTATGGAGTCTAAGGGCCACATGTATGAAAACTGTCTAGGTCTAAGACTGTCTTTGTTGCCCATAACAACCAATCAGAGCTCTTAACAACCAATCAGAGCTCACAGCAACCAATCAGAGATCACCTATTTTTTCAGAGCACAATATGAAATGAAAGAGGAGCTCTGATTGGTTGCTATGAGCTCTGATTGGTTGCTATGGGCTCTGATTGGTTGCTATGGGCAACAAAGACAGTCTTAGACAGTTTTCATACATGAGGCCCTTAGTTTACATTGTCTAAGAGTTAGACAGTATTGATATATATGCCCTATTGTTCATTTCCTGTTATTTGGGTGTGCACCTATTTTTTTAGTGTGTCTATCTTCTTGTATCTCTATAATTGGTATTTATATACGTGTGCCCGGTACAGTTTGTATTTTATATATATGTCAAACATAGCCATAAGACCCCAGTGATCCAACAGAGGCCATAAGTGTATCCTTATATCCCCCATCATAGTGCCGTGCATTGTGTGGCAGAGCGACGACTGGTAGCAGCATGATCCTGCCACTAGAGGGTCTACGGCCGGAGACCTTCTGCAGATGCGCCACTGAGGACCTGGACTCGGTGGGGAAAAGCCACCTATATTGTGTCAGTACTTATATATTACTGACACTTACAGAGCACGGCTGCTATGTATGGGGTGGCTCTTCCGGGACAGCTATAGTGTCGGGTGGGTGGCTTTCCCCGCATTCCAGGTCCCTGGGTTTCAGCCCAGATATTGGACACATCTCTGGAGGCCTATAAAAGCCTAGTACTCCAGGTGATCTGGGGGCTTGGTTGCTACCAGGACATTGGGAGCAGCAGAGCGGGGAAGAGAGCTCTGGCCCTCCCAGAGGCTATAGGGACGCCTGGAATACAGTGAGGACACTGTGACTTTGAGGTGCACAGGCCTCAGGAAAGAGAGGGTCTCTGTACGTGAGTAAGTGGCCAGACGGCCAAGGATTTATTTTTATGTTTTGTTTTCCTGTAAACTATGCCTCAATAAAGCTGGCTGAGGCCAGTCCGAAATATCCCTGTGTCAGAAGATCGTTTAGCCAATACTGTTCTACCAAGGACAGCGATCCAAAAGCCTAGCGGGAATCCCCAGGACGGGCCAAGACGCCGTCCAAGCATGAGCGAGTCGTTACAATGGGTATATATATATTTTTTACATACTTTACAACTGGCCACGGTCTGACATCTGACACTGCAGAGTTATTTAGTCACAGTCATGTTACAATCATATTTACCAGCAGATATCATTAATGAAGTATAAGCGTATGTTCACATGGCATTTTGGGATACGTATTCGGATCTGTGTTGGATCCGAAAATCGCATCCCAAAATGCTGAGTTGATTGGATCCTAAATGGATCTAACACCCAGCTGCGTGTTTGGATGCGTGTTTGGCTGCAGCAGGATCGCACCCTATAGTTTATTATAGGGCTCCTGCTGCGTTTTTCAGACCAAGAATTGACTTGTCAATTCTTGGGACGGAACCGAGAGACGGATCCGAAAGACGCAATGAGACGCATCACTCGTGTGATATCGTGTGTCATATAAAAGCAATGTAAATCACACTGTTATTTATTAGATACGTGTTTGGGTCTGTTTAGGGTCCGATAGATGGATCCAAACACGTATCGAAAAGCGTATGTTCTCACAGACCCAATACGCCCTGTGAACATACCCTAAGCCTTCCATGACCAATAACTGTCTTAAGTAACTATACATGTACAAAACAAGAAGAACAGGTGAATAAAAGCCTAATTGCACATGAAGCCTAGAAATTCAGTTGAGACTGCATTTAATGCCAATATCCATTCTTCCCATACATCCAGGAAGCTGGGATCTTGGACGTTGTTTGACAAACTCCTCATAGTGTTGCTTTAACCGCTTGGCAGGGTAAAAACATTTTTTGTACCCCTGGGCCTACAAAGTCGCTATTCTGTTCATCACAAAATAAGATCTTGTCCCCACTGCGCTGTTTTTCAGCTGGTTTTTCAGCCGGTTTTCGATTTTGAAAACCGGCTGCAAACCGGCTGACCAACTTTTACACGGACCTTAATTGAAAGGTCGGTTTTTTTAGACCGCCAGCAGTCCGAAAAACATAGAACATGTTCATTCTTCCGCCCGGTTTTCGGATGAAATATGAACATGTCTATGTGAAGGGAGAGTACTGTTCTGCACTAATCGTGGAGAAAAGCCGTCCTCCGGTGGCCGTGTGCATGGCCCGAAAACAGGACAAATACCGGTCGGATAAACCAACCGGTATTTGCCCTCTGCCATGTGAACAGACCCTAAATATCCCAAGTGATCACCAAAACCAAAGACAGTTTGTGACTTCCGGGGAAGCCCCCAACAAACAGCACAAACGTTCTTTTTCTTGGACCCTTTTAGCATGAAAAGGGTGGATGGAGACACTGAGAATAATTACAAACGTCCTTTATCCCTCTACCTGCAAGCTCCGGACTAGTGACTGTAACAGCCGCAGACCAAGGACCCCAAATGGATGGCTTTTCCCCCTTCCTGTGTTGGCCCGGGGACAGGTAGGGCGCCCGGGCTTCAGCTGGGGGAGCAGAGCTTCTTTTTCCTCCTTGATTATCACAGACTGTTCAGAAGCCAACACAGGAGCCAGAAGTTAGTCATTCTAGATTTTCATTAGTGGGGAGAAAAGAAATGCGGGGGCCCGAGGTGGTCACCCCCCGGGGCGCTGTTCCTTTTTCAGACCAAAACTGCCCCTCATTTTTAACATAAAAAACAAAATCCCCCTTTGGGGTTTTTCCAAGTGCCCCAAAAATTGGTCAAACCTTCTTCCCACATGACCTTATATCTAGGGCGGGAAAAATATTACTGAAAGACAAAACCCATCCTGAAAGGGAAAATTATGGTTTCCCGCAATATCCTATCCCCTATGCGGGCCAATAAAAACGATTAGGGGCCCCCGGGCACGCAAGGACTGGACCCTGCCAAGAACATGGCACCACAGCATCTCCCCCACCTCAGGCATCCAATTTATTCCCCCCCCAGGGGGAGGGAAGTTTCAGTGACTGCACAGGGGAAGAAATGTGGGAATGTGCACAGTAGCTAGGGTAACCCCAGCCGGGTAGGTTCCCCGGGATACAGCGAAGTTAGGGACGAAGAAAACGACCCCAAACCCCCCCGTTAACAACCCATAGTTTACTGAAATTTTAAAAAAAAGCATTGTGAAAAAATCCCCAAACACAAGTACAAAGTATGACCAAGGCCCCTGTGCCGCACACGCGGTCCCGGGGGTTGCCCTTTGGGAGCACAATCATTTTTACCTTCCGGGGGTTCAAAAAGGCCGAACACCGTCCCTTTTTAATCCCATACAAGGACAGGAACATCGTGTGTGGTGGTTCAAAACACGCGGGGGGTGGACAGACGCTTAAAAGTAGCCTCACCCCCTACCCCCGACATATACACATAAAACGATCTCTAATCGAACCGGGTTCATAAATAACAGCGCTATAACAAGCCCATCCAAAAGCCGAATCAGGGGGGGGAGTTGGATAAAAAACCCTTTGGGCCCGAAACCAAATCTGTCAATAACTAACAGGCCCGCACAAGTCCCAGTTTTTTGGCGTCACGTTTTTTGACCCGGGTATACCTTTTCGATGGCCGGCATTGCTGTCGAGGTGATTTTCCCTGCTGAAAAATGTAGCGCTCCTTCAGTCTTTGCGAGGGTCCTTTCCTTTTTTGGGTCTTTCTTTGACAACAGCTTCAACCACAGTTACCCCTTCTCTCTGGGGGTTCTCACACTTTTTAGCCCGAAGGGGGGCAGTCAATCTTCACCAGCACTTTTTCCCTCCGCCTTTCTTTGTGTTTCCTCCTTCCCAACTAAAATGGCCGCTACCTCATGTCTCTAGTCACATGTCTCTAGTCACATGTCCTACATTTGCATTGCACAGTTTCCAGAGACAGTGGCATCTTGTGGCCAAACACCAGAATGCAACAGAAATGCCTTTACATAATAAGTACACACATATGATTTTACTGAGTAAATACATGCGGCTTTCCAACTATATCCCACATACCACCCCACTAAAGTTGGCGTCCTCGACAACCCTCCCCACACAAACCGTCTTTCCGCATATCGCTGGGGGGGTAACCAGCGTTGGACCTTGGTGTCCTACGTGATGCTATAGGCTCAGGTTCTTCAATGCGCATCTCCTGGGGGAGACCTGTTGACTGCCCCAGTCTCTTCTAGGTGGCAATGCTTGACACAGCTGGAACCCCTTTGACACCGGGAACTGAGACCGCCCACCATTCCTCAACTAATGGAGGCTGCTTGGGACAGGTTATGTACATTCGGGCGTAGTTTCAGGCACATCAAAAACACAGCGCCTCAACATATTTCCGTGCAGATTTCGTGATACTGCCCCCTGTCCCTATCGGCTCAACCTCGTAGACTGGGATAGGCAGGTCCACACCATCTCTTGACCACATATGGGGACCGCCTCCCCACCTCCCCATCCAACTCCCAGATTTGCCTCTTACTCCTGACCATGACGCAACACCTTGGGAGCAAAACTGCTCTCTCTCACGGGCTGCGGGTTAGGGTGCACCACTTGTTTCAGGACGCTCTCCTACAACCTTGTGCACCATCCGCATCGGCGGGGTGTACCATGTGCCAGGGACCGTGGTACTGTTCGTTGGGTGGTCGGTCGGACTGGGCATGTGAAGAATCCTCAATCTCTTGACCCCGGTCTCCACGAACATCAGCATGTGTGGGATAACCTGTGGTACTGTGCACCCTAATTGTTATAGGTCCCACAAACGCACAGGCAGGTACTCAGGCCACCTAGCCTTCTGGCTGTCCTCTACAGTCCGCAGCAACTGATAAGGGTGGCGGTTTAAACCGCTCACAAGCTCCGTTTCCCTGCGGATGAATACGGAGTAGTTAGGGAACGCTCAATACCCATAAACCTTGTACAGTTCGCTCATTATAGCCCCTTGGAAACATGCCCCCCTTTCGGAATGTATCCTCTGTGGCACCCAAACACCTGTATAAAGTTGCTTGCAGACCGCCTCAACAGCAGACTCTTCAGTCTGATCCCTAGTGGGGGACAGCCACCGCATACTTAGTGAAATGGTCCTGTCATGACCAAACAGTTACGAACGCCAGAGGTAAGTACCCATTCTGCAATAGTCAATCAACAAGAGACTCTAGGGGCGCAGAATGTCCGGAAGTCTGAACGGGAGCCGCTGTTTCGTGCTCTTACTTAACCCACAGGTACGACTCTTTAGGCAAGCTTCATAACACCATGGCTTAACAAGTCATGCAGTGCACTAGTTCGATGAAGCCACTTATAGGTTTTTGTCACTCCCAAAATGTTGCTCCTCTCTCATAGCTTCCCGACAGCCTCTGGTCCCGAATGACATGGGGATAACAATCTTGTTGTCGGTGCTGCAACCTGATTGTAAGTAGATGGTGCCGCACAGGAGACCTCTGGGAAACACTCAGCTTATCCCACTGCCTCAACAGACTTTGCCCCTCTGAGTCAGCAGGGCCCGGCTCTTCTGGCTGGGGCCAGACCCGAGACCGGACCCACCCCTTCACCTTCCGTATATCTGTCAACCATCTTGGACCCACTTCCAAACCGCCCCAGTCATATCCAACACCTTCGGCATCCCAGACGCCACCCCCTTGAGATGTGCCACATCCAGTAACATAGTTAACCGACCAATGTCGGGCATTTCACAGAGTCTTCAAGACTCTTTCGTCACCACTGAGAATGGTAGTCCTAACTGAACCCGATAGATGGCATCGGCATTACCATATTTCCCTCCCTGAACGGAACTTGAAGTGATTGGTACATTGAGATTCGGCCACCCATCTCAGCTCAAGTGGCTCCAAGCTTAGCATTCTCCAAATGTTGCCAATGGTTGTTTGTCCGTCTGACGGTCACCTTGCAACCTGTCAGTAACTGCTGCAAACCTTTCTGTCATGGCCCATACCATGGCCAATAGTTCCAACTTAAAGGAGCTATAATTGTCGGGATTGCGCTCTGACCTCTCAAAGACTCGACTGGCAAGGCAATAACTCTCTCCTCGCCCTTCCTGGACTGGACCAGCACGGCCCCCAACCCATGTAGAACTCCCATCATTATAAAACAACAGAAAGGGAGTATCGCACTGTGCATAGGCCAGAATCGTAGCACTGGTCAGCGCCCCTTTCACTGAGTCCCCAAAGGAAGCTTTTTGCTGCCGGGGTCCCCACTCAATAGTGGCGACTGTCTATGGGCCCCCCCAGCCGTACTCTCACTAGCTCATTTAAGGGACCTGTTCAGATGAGCGAAGCGGGGGGGGGGGTTGGGGGTTTGGGGGGGGGTGGGTGGGGGGTGGGGTTATAAACCTTCGGTATATCCGGCCAGTCCCCAGGAATGCTTGTAACCTCTCATATTGTACAACGGCGAGTCCACTTTTGAACTGCCCTCCACCTACAGTGGGCCGGCTGTACCCCCACCGAGGTGACCACATGCCCCAAGTACTCTATCCATCTGTTGAAGATTGACACTTCCATAGGTTGATCTTGAGCCCGTGGTCCCAGAAGACCGTTCCATGACCTGCCGCAGTTTCTTGAAGATGGTCATCAAAGGATTCCCCAACAACCACTACATCGTCAGGAAGATCATCACCGACTCACAGTTAAGATTCCCCCAGACAGTGCTCCCCATAGCCTCTGGAATGTCCCTGTTGCATTAAGACAGGCCAAATGCATCCGATTGAACTCATAGACCCCATAGGTAGAATAAAGGCTGTCTTTGGCCTGTCACCTTCTTAGGTGCCACTGGTACCGCCATATCCGTGGCCAAGTCGAGAGTCGAGAAAAACTTTGCATGACCTGAGCGGACAGCGATTCTTCATCCTGGGAGTGGATAGGCATCACGAACAGTCTGGGCATTCAGTTTATCGTGTAATCTGACACAGAACCTGAGACTTTTCAGTCTTTTTTTCGCACCAACCAACGGCGCAAGCCCAGGGACTTGACTCTCACTTTGATCACCCGTTTCTCCAGCATGCTGGCCACCATATCTTTCACTCCTGGTTACTCTGGGAGGGAATTTGCCGGTACCATTTCTCTGATGGTGCATATGCATTGCCCGTAGGGATTTCGTGCTCAAATGGAAAATCGCACCCCCGAGAGTCTTCATATGTTCTTGAGAAGCCTCCTGAAATTCCCAAAGTGGTATCTTCCAGCACTGTTGTTGCCCCGTAGAAAGAGCCCTGAGGTCACCCCCCATTTTGGGCCTGATCACTCGGCCATTCCATTCCGCTGTTTGGCGGTTCACTCTGTCAGGACCCCACTGCATAGGTCAAGGCCGACCTCTTTCAGGCAATAGCGTAAAGTCCTCCCGCCGAAAGATATCATTCTCCGGGAACGTAGACTTCAGATTCTAACAGAATATTTGTGGGAATCGGTTAACTCGCAGACCATGACATTGAGGCATCTCACAGGTACACACCCATTTTCACGTTTGCAAGGCCCGAGCTACCAGAGGACGGTTTTGTGACCCTTCCTGGTGAGACTGGTTCAATCAAGACTTCAGCCCATTCAACATCCGTCCGTCTTCCCACCGGCAAAATCCATACCTGAATCGTGTCGTGGCGGGATTCTTGGATCAGGCTTTACGTGTATGGCACCTTCACCTGCCCAATAGGGGCCTACCGGATTGTGGGGCTCTTTCGCAGACTGCAGCTCCTAACCATCAGTTGTATGACCAACTGATTCGTGCCGGTGCTTGGTGTGCCCTGCCAATATCTTGGTCCCTCCTTTAGCGTAGAGATGGGTGATCCAAGTCTCAGAGCACATTCAAACCCATTGTTACATCCTCCCCCCGGTGAGATGTGGTGATCCACTAGCACCCACTCCCTTCTTGCCTATGTCTTGCCCCAACAGTCTGACTTGCATCCAACTATCCTTGCACTCCATTCACCCATTATCGCTGACTGTCATCCTAAAGACGCTGCCATCTACCGGCTCCATCATGTTCATTACCTAAAGTGGTCGCTCAACAGAACTCCATGGGCATCAGGGTGCCCTCTGACCCTGTATCAACAAGGCAACTTACTCTCTGGCCCTTCTAACTCGGCTTCCATAACGGGACTGCTGGCATAGAGGTCATGCACATCACGTAGTGGGCTTTAGCTTCTGTCGCACCGCCACATGGGGGGGGGCGGCCTGCTACTGCGGCGGTCGTTAGTTTAACCCTGGCTCTGCCCTACATGTTCAAGACACTCTCTGGGATGAGCCATACTGTTGGCAAGCCCAGCAGAGAGGCCCCCTAGACCTCCGTCGCCTGATTGAGCCCTTGCATTGGGACCCCCGCTGTGGAGTTGTACCTGAAATGGTTTGTGGGGAAGCTGAGTTCACTTCTGGAGTTTGTAGCCGTTCTGCTTCATCTGGGACACTTCCGACCAAGTTCTCTCAACTCTGTCCGCCAAAGCCTGGACCACATCTGTTAAAGACCTGAATCTCCCCTCCTCTGCATGCTTGGGCACTACTGACGGTGTTACCATTATGGGTAATGGGTCTTCTTCACTCTCACATCGGCTAGTAAACACTATAAAACGTCAGTTCAGACTTGTCATTCGGTCATCTTCTTGCAATTGTGTCCCGTAAGTATTTTTGTACAGTCCCACAAAGAACTGACTTCTTAGTAACTTATCCACTCCTGAAAAGCTCCCCATGGCCACTGGGTCTCGCCGCTCAATATTTCATTCCAACATTCCTGTAGGGCATTAGAGTACTGCATGAGGGTTCTCAACCCTCTTTTGCGGCCGTTGAAGAAGTGGCTTCGCAGGTGCACCACCTTGCACGCCCCCCTGGGCTCCTTCCAGCAGGGAGAATATTTTTGTCCATTGTGTCCCTCTCTCAGACTCGGGCCCCGTACCATCCCTGTCCTCTATACGTACCCCCTCAAGGCCCCCAAGGCTATCTCCCTCCGCCCCTAGTTCCTGGACCAAGGTTACGATATTTAACTGCACTACGCACCCTTTCTGTCCATCCCTGCAGTGCCATGTTTATTTTCCCATCAAATTGGGAGGGATTGTAAAAGTGACCCTACAGGAACATAACTCACTTGGGCGGGCCTTATGGTGGACACCCTTAACTTGGCTCTGGCCGGGCCGCCAGTGAACGCCGGGGGAAGACCTCCCGTCCGCATCCCCGTCCATAACGGGTCGCTGTATCCGCCTGCTACGCGCAAGTTGTAATCCGAGCACCGAGGTATGATTCCCGGAATACAGCGAAGTTAACGGACGAATAAAACGACTCCAACACCAGTTCAACAATCCATAGTTACTGAACTTTTCAGAAAGCCATTGTGAACAAATCCCCAAACACACATGTACAAAGTAGTGACAATGCCCCTGTGCCGCATCAGCGCGCTGCCCAGAGAGAGTGACCCTCGTGGATGCACAATCAGTTTACCTACTCGTGGGGTTAGAAAGGCCGAACACGCCCGCTACCTTTTAATACCGATACAAGGAACAGGAACAATCGTGGTGGGTGCAGGTTCAAAAGCACGCGCGGTGTGGCACAGACGCTTACGAGTAGCAGCTCTAACCCCGCATCCCCAGACATATACACATAAAACAGATCCGTCTCAATGCGAACCGGTTGCATAAATAACATCGCATAACAAGCCCCCATTTCCAATGTCCCGAATCAGGGGCGTAGTTGGATAAACACCAAAGGGCCTGAAACCAAATCAGTCCTAACTAGACTAACAGGCCTAGCGACACAGTCCTAGATTTGTTTGGCGTGCAAGCCTTTCCTTTGACCCGGAAACCTTTTCGATGTGCCGGCATTGCTGCTCTGAGGTGATATTCCCTGCTGTCCAAGATGTAGTCGCTCTCACAGTCTTGTAAGGTCCTTTCCTTGTGGGTCCTTTCTTTGGAACAACACTTCAATGCGCACAGTTACCAAACTCCTCTCTCTGGGGGTTCTCACACATTTGAGCCCTGAAGGGAAGCAGTCATTCTTTCAGCCAGCATCTTTTCCTCTCCAGCCTTCTCTTGTGTTTTCCTCCTTCCCAACAAAAATGGCGCTACCTCATGTCTCTATTCACATGTCTCTAGTCACATGTCTATTCATTTGCCTGCAACAGTTCCAGAGACAGTGGCTCTTGTGCCAAACACCAGAATGCAACTAAAATGGCTTTACAATAAATAAGTCACGCATATAGGGATTTTTTACTGAGTAAATCAATGCGGCTGTTCCACTAATCCAACATAGGAGGAAGAAATTTGGGAGTGTGCACAGTGACTTGCACAGAGGAAGAGAATGTGGGGAATGTGCACAGTGACTGTACATGAGGAAGAGAATGTGGGAGTTGTGCACATTGACTGCACAGGAGTAAGAGAATGTGGGAGTGTGCACAGTGACTGCACAGGAGGAAAAATGTGGGAATGGCACAGTGACCCCTCACAGGAGGAAGAAAGGGGAGTGTGGCACAGTAAAATCACAGGGGGAAGAGAAGTGGGAATGTCAAAACCGGGGCCCTGCACAGGAGGAAGGAATTTTGGGGAATGTCACATGGGAAGCACAGGGGAAGAGAAGTGGAATGTGCACTTAACTGCACAGGGGGGAAGAGAATGTGGGAATGTGCACAGTGCTGCCAGGAGGAGACAAGTGGGAATTGTACACTGGACGCACAGGGGGGAAGAAAAATGGGAATGTGACAGTGACTGCACAGGAGGAAGAGAAGTGAGAATTTGTACACAGTGATGCAAGGGGGAAGAGAATGTGGGAATGTGCACACAGTGAGCAAGGAGGAAGAAATGTGGGAATTTTGGGTACAAGTGACTGCACAGGGGGAAGACAATGGGGGAAAATGTGCACCAGTGACTGAACAGGAGAAAGAGAAGTGGGAATGTGCACAGGATGCACAGGAGGAAGTTTTTGGGAATGCACACGTGACTGACAGGGGGAAGAGAATTTGGGGAATGTCACAGTGATGCACAGGGGGAAGGAATGGGGGAATGTGCAAGTGACTGCACAGGAGGAAGAGAATTTTGGGGAGTGTGCAACAGTGACTGCACGGGGGAAGGAATGGGAATTGGCACGTGACTGCCGGAGGAAGGAATGGGGAATGTGACAGTGACTGCACAGGAGGAAGAAAATGTGGGAATGTGCACAGTGACGATAGGGGAAGAGAATTTGGGATTTTGGGACACAGTGATCACAGGAAAAGGGAAATGTGGAATGTGTACACAGTGTGACAGGGGAAGAAAATGGGGGATGTGCACATTGACTCACAGGGGGGAAGAAAATGTGGGAAATGGCACAGTGATGCACGGAGGAAAAGAATTTGGGAGTGTGCACACAGTGGGGCACAGGGGGAAGAAAATTGGGTAGTGCACAGTACTGCACAGGAGGAAGAAAAATGTGGGAATGTGCCACAGTGACGAAAGGGAGGAAGAGAATGTGGGAAATTGTCCAGTGTGCACAGGGGAAAGACAATGGGGGAATGTGCACACGGACTGACAGGAGAAGAGAATGTGGGATGTGCACAGTGACTGCACGGAGGAAGAGTTTTTGGAATGGCCCCCAGTGTGCACGGGAGGAAAGAATTTGGGAATGTCACAGTGACTGCCGGAGGAAGAGAAGGGGGAATGTGCACAGGGGCTGCAAGGAGGAAGAAAATTTGGGGGTGAAAAAGTGACTGCACAGGGGGAAGGAAGGGGGGGAAATTTGGGCCCAAGTGACTGCACAGGAGGAAGAGAATGTGGGAATGTCACAGGACTGCACGGAGGAAGGAAATGGGGGAATGGCACGTGACTGCTAGGGGGGAAGAAATTTTTGGAGTGTGCACACAGTGACTCCCGGAGGAAGAAAAAGGGGAATGTGTCACAGTACGCACAGGAGGAAAAAAAGTGGGGATGTGCACAGTGATGACAGGGGGAAAAAAAATGTGGGAATGTGCACGTGACTGCCAGGGGAAAAGAATTTTGGGGGGTTGCACACGTGTGCACGGGAGGAAGACTGTGGGTATGTCACAGTGATGCACAGGGGAAGACAATGGGGGAAATGTGCAAAAAGTGATGCACGGGGAAGAGTTTTTTGGGAATTGCCATGACGCACAGGGGGAAGTGTACAGTGCTGCCCAGGGGGAAAGAAGTGGGAATGTGCCACATTTACTGCCAAAAGGGAAAAAAAGGGGGGGAAGTGCCCCATAGTGATGAGGGGGAAAGGAATGGGGGAAATGTGAAAAACAGTGACTGAAAAGGGAGAAAGGGGAAATGTGGGAATGTGCCACGTGACGCAAGGGAGTAGAGAATGTGGGAATGTGCCACAGTGATCACAGGAGGAAAGAATGGGGGGAAATGGAACACAGTGCTGCAAGGGAGTAGAGAATGGGGAATGTGCACCAGTGATGCACAGGAGGAAGAAAGGGTGGGAGTGTGCCAGTGACTGACAAAAAAGGGAGAATGTGGGAATGTGCCAGTGACTCATGGGAGGAAGAGAATTGGGGTGTGCACCCAAGATCCCAAAGGGGAAAAGAGAATTTGGAGTGTGCCACAGGGACTGCACAGGGGGAAAAGACAATGGGGGAATGTGCACACAGGACTGCACAGGGGGAAAGAAATGGGGGAAATGGCACACAGTGACGCACGAAAGAAATTGGCAGCACCAAGGCACATTTTTTTTGGGAGTTGCACACAACTACACACTTTTGTGATTACAAAAAATTTTACTTTCTCTTCTGTTTTAGGGCAGTCTGTACTTGCAACCCAGGTCGGGATACACGATAACAGTGGTATTGACTGTGTTGGCGATTATTATCGACAAAGTTGAAATCAGCAGATTTTTTTTGTTATCGGATTTTTTTTGATCATGCGAAATTTTAGGTGAAAAATTGTGAAAATCTATTTAAAAGCGCCATTTTTTAGCGCTTTCCCGGAAAATTTTTGGGAGCCCGAAAAAAGCTTGAGAATAGAGCAGGGTGAGCTGTGTGTGCGAGTCTGACTGGGATGTTATGGTTGCGATTTGGCGAAAAATCACATGACCTCGTTTTTTTCATGAACAGCCTTCCTGTTATGATCTTGTGTCAGTTTCATAGGAATAGGGGCACACTCTGCCTCTGTCCATAAACTCACAAAAAAATCGCAAACAGCTCGTGAAATTGTTCTATTTTTTTACACAGAACTTGCTTTAGCTGTGAACTTAGAACTTGGGAATTAGAGTTTGGGATTTTTGGTATTAGGTGGAATTTTAAAGGGGGAAACTAGCCCTGAAAGTCGGTGGGAGCGGGGGGGGGGGAAAACCCCCAGGGACAAGACAAGCTCTTTAAAGGATACTGATATTTACAGCCCACACTTTTTTTAGACATTGCATTTCAAAGGTTTTTTTAAAAGTTTTCTGTTGAAATATTACTTTTTGTTTGGGTTTCCCGAATTTATTAGGATACAGATCTTTTTTAGTAACTGCAGGTGGGATTTGTTAGGTGCCCAAATCACTTTTATTTTAACCTTCCTTTCAGATAGGTGTTTTTTTCATTTTGGCGCAGTCCAGCTTTGTTGATAGAGGCACCTTGCATTAAATTGAAAACAGCAATTTTGTAGTCCCCGCGGTGTATTTGTTAGGTGCAAAACTCCACTTTTATTATCCGTATACCTTTCAGATACCTTTTCACTTTGGCTCAGTCCAGCTTTGTTACTAGAGGCACCTTGCACTAAAATTTTAATACAGCAATTTTGTTTTGATTTGAGGGATTTGAGAATAGCTATGATTTGCCGTCTTTTAATAAGAGACTTTCCAAAACTCTTCCATACCTTCTCAAATTTTTATCTTTGTGAACATGGAGCGAAATGCAGGTGGTAAACGAGCCAAGAGGGGGGTAGGACATGGAGGTAGAGGTAAGAGAGAAGGTGCTCCTTCCAGTGCTGGCGACAACACGCATGCCAGTCGATCGTCAGTTGCAGGAACGTCAGGCCTGTCATCGCTGGGTCAGGGCACTGTGAATCTCAGTAAAGAACAGCTTCGCCAATCTGTTCTTCAGTGGTTAATGCAAACTGCATCCAGCAGTCTTACCTCCTCGTCCTCCCAGTCCCGGCCACAAATGTCGTCATCAGCATCACCAGCATCCGTCCAACATGAAGCAGCCCAAATGTCAACTCGTGTACCCACCACTGTGGATAATCCATTTTCTGAAGACCTCTTTGATGACAAAATGCGGTTGGGGTCAGAAGGCATGTTAAAACATCAAGAGGCCAAAGAGAATGATATTGTCTGCTCTGATGCCCAATCGCTGATGCCATCATAGGAGGAGAAGGAAGCCGGTCAATCGGCAAAAATCCCGGGCGGTCGGCAATTCCTTGCAGTGCCTCTTGCTTGTAGCCCACAGCTCCTGGATGCAGAATGTCAGGACGACCAAGCCACCTGTGTTGATGATGACGATGACGACATTGCGGATCCATCCTGGTCTTTTCCGCAGAATTTGCTTGCGAGCGCTTCATCAGTGGACGAGGAGGAAGACGATGGGGTAGTGTCAATACGGGTCCCGCCTCAAAAAGGGAGAGGGCGGTCGCAGAAGTCCGCTGATATGATTCCGCCAGCCACGGTCAGCGCAAACCCCGCTCCTCGCTTATCGCCATCGAAAAGGCCCAGGACCTCTCATGCCTGGGCCTTCTTTGAGCAAGCCTCTTATTCACCCAGCGATGTCATATGCCGCCTTTGCCGTAAACGCATCAGTAGTGTTTAACCACCACCAACATGTCTAGTCACATGCAGCGAATGCATGAGTTGAAATGGAGGGAACACTTGGCCAAAAAAGGCCACAACGACGCCGGGCCTCCCACCACTGTCACACCCTCTGTCTCCGCCTCCTCCTCCTCCGCCACCACCAAGCGTTCCTCAGCTGCCCATGTCTCTCAGAGTCAGGATCAGGGATCAGTCTCCGCTTCAGCCTCCACCGTCGCCCCATGTACCACCAGCACCACAGAGACCCATCCTACCCCTTCTCCTTCCACCAGTTTGATGACCTGCATGCCATACAGTGGCCAGTCTAGCAGCCAGCCTTCTGTCTTCCAGGTTTGGGAGCAGAAGAAACACTTTAACCCAAACCGTCCCAAAGCCAAAAGCCTGAATGTCGGCATTGCCAGGATTTTGGCCTTGGAAATATTGCCTTTCTGTCTGGTGGACACAGATGGGTTCCACCACGTCATGGCACTTTCCTGCCCCCAATACCAGGTGCCGAGCAGGCATTTCTTTGCCCTGAAAAGCCGTCCCTGCCCTGGCCAGCCATGTGTCATTTAAAATTTCAAGCGCGTTGTCTGCATCTGTGTCCGGAAAAGTCCATCTCACCACCGACACATGGACTAGTAAGCACGGCCAAGGCCGCTATATCTCTGTGACAGCTCACTGGGTGAGCTGGGTGGATGTCTCTGGTGTGACGGTGGCTCTCAGGCTCGGCGCACGCTCTTCCAAACCGCAGGGATGGTGCAGGGCTCTTTCCCCCAAGGTCCTCTGGTGGCATCATATGCCCAGAGAATCCAGGCCGTGTTGAAATTAATCTGTCTTGGAGACCGGTCCACACACAGGTCAGGAGCTGTGGGCGGCTCTCCGCAATGAGACCAGAGCGCTGGCTGGGTGACAAGAACCTTGTGCCAGGCAAGGTGGTGTGCGATAACAGTCAAAATCTGCTGGCCGCCCTTAAGATCGGTAGGCTGGAGCACATCCCTAGCCTGGCACATGTCATGAACCTTGTCGTCCAGAAATTTCTAAAGAGCTACCCGGGTCTGGACTGCCTGCTGAAGAAGGCTCGAGGTCTGAGTTCGCACTTCCGCCGTTCGCACCCTGCTTCGTCCCGCCTGGCTGCGTTGCAGCGTCATGCTCGGCTCCCCGTCAACCGTCTCATTGTTGACGTGGCAACACGCTGGAATTCCACCCTCCACATGCTCCAGTGATTATGGCAGCAGCGCAATGCCATTACGCAGTACGAAGTGACACATGGCCTGACAAGCAACGGTGCGGACCTCGGGGTGTTGAGCCACCGAGAGTGGAGGCAGGTGAAAGAGCTCTTTCACCATCCTTGCCAGTTTTTGAAGAAGCCACCAAAATGGTCATGCGGACAATTTCCCTTGTCACATGACCATTGTAGTGATCTTAGTTCTGGAACGATCGTTGGACACTCTGAAACATCAGGTCCACCAGCGACGGAGAGGAGACGGACACAGATGGGGACACGGAGCCTTTCACTCCGTCGAATCCACAAGGCCCGACAGTTTCTCACATTTTAATCGGTCTTCATTAGGCAGTGGTTCGGGGTCCAGGGCTAGTGCAACGGCGCATCACTCTCAGGGTGCATTTATCCGAGGCAAGTCAGGGCTGGGGTTTTAAGCTGTGCCGGAGGCAGCGGAGGAGGAGGAGATATTCCTGACACCGAGTTACCGACGTCCCTGCCCTTTGGGAAAAAGGTTGGCGTGAATTTGAGGCGGAGGAGGAAGATGAGGGAAAATCAGTTTGCTAGTGCCCCTCGACCCAGAGGCTTGGGAAATCAAGGCTCCATCTCTCACATGAGTGCTTGGAATGCTCCATTTCCTCCAACATGATCCTCGCATTAGGCCATCAAAATCAACAACAGTTACTGGGTGGCCACCCTCCTGGATCCCCGGCACAAAACAACACCCCGCACTTTCCTACCCCCCACCCAAATAGAGCGTAAAATGCAGGAAATGGAGACCTTTCTGATTGACAACTGGAGACATCTGTTGCGTCTGCTTCACGTTCTTCAAATGTCACGGTGGAACAACGTCGGCGACGTGACAGCAGTAGAGTGCCAAGTAGCCATAGCGGCAGCAGCAGCAGGCAAGGTGGCAGAAGCCTAATGGGTGACCTCTGGCAATCTTTATTTACCACCTCAGCAACGCATGCAATGCAGGGCACACATCCAACACACAGAGACCAGCTTAAGATCATGGTTCACGACTATCTGCGTCTCAAACCGAAAGTTTTTGGATGTGTTCCGGACCCAATTGACTTCTGGGTATCCAAAATGGATGAATGGCCCACTCGCCACGCCATAGAGGTGTTGTCCTGCCCAGCAGCCAGCGTCATATCTGAGCGGACCTTCAGCACAGCTGGAGGAGTCATTACAGACAAACGCATCCGGCTTTCCACAGATAATGTGGATCGTTTGACTTTCATCAAGAATTTAAACAGGGATGGATCCCCTTGGGTGATCCTTGTGGCCCCAATTGCCGAGGGGCACCGATTATTTTGGGCCCGGGTTTCTTTTAAAATTTTTCCCCTTTAAAAAAAGGGAAAAAACCTCTTTAAAAAATTTTTTTTTAAAAAGAAACATTTTTTTACGCAAATTTTATTCTCATTCCCCAAAAATTCATTTTTTCTTTTTTTTGCTGTGAAAGGGGACTGTAAAAAGGGCAGCAAGGTTTAAATGACAACCACCTATTCCATTTACTCACCCTTTATTTTTTTAGAATTTTTCGCATTGTCAATGGTTTTTTGGGGCATGGTGCTGGGGAGATCCCCTATAATCCCTTGGGCCCCTTTTTAAAAGAAATGTGGCTTTTAAGGGGATTTCTTCCCCCACAAATTTTTAAAAGTGGGGTGAGAAGGGCATTTTTTAAATTTTTTTGGGGGATGTTCTGTTAAATGCAGGGAATACCACCCGGTTTCCATTTTTAAAAAAAGGGTTTCTAACAGACAAATTTTTTCTTCACAATTTTTCAAAAAGTTTGGGTCAAGGGGTTGTTGGTGCTGTCAAAACAGAATAGGTTTTGGACCCTTGGGTTTTTTGTTAAATTATTGCAAAAAGACTTTTTTTTGCAAGATCTTTAAAAAAAGCTACATCCCTTTTATGGGGACAACCCAAATTTTAAAACATTTAAAAAAAAAAAGGGGAAAACAAAGATTGGTTTGGGGTTTTCCCTCCTATTTTTAAAACCCCCTTTAAAGACCCGGGGAAAAACGTAAACCAATTGGGGCCCCTAAGGGGCTTTGCAAAGGGAAACGCCCGCGACTCCCCCCCAACACTGGGCCGGGGGTTTTCGGCAAATCCACTAAAAACCTCGGGAAAACAGCACTTTTCAGATGTCGCGGCGTCTGTAAAAAAAACGGCGAAACGGGGCCGGGTCACCCCATCGGGGACGGGCCCCTTTACACCGGCGCAGGGTAGCGGGGCCCGATCCGACGCCCAGGGCAAGGGGGTGGGGGACCCTTTTTGAAGGGTCCCCCCCTCACCCCTTTCCCCGGCCGTTTGCCCCTCCTTCCCCCCCCCCCGGGGCGGAAGTGGGGAAAACCGGGCCCTCTTTTTTACACCCAAAAAAATTTTCCTATTCAATCATTAGGGTTTTATTAACAATCGCACCCCCTAGGGGGTCAACACCATAGGGGGTACCCAAA